>VZTV01070928.1:0-49330 GCA_013400875.1 Anhinga rufa | reverse complement strand
GCTTGCTGTCCGCCAGCACTCCCAGGTCCTTCTCAGCAGAGCCGCTTTCCAGCAGGTCAGCCCCCAACATGTTCCTCTCCAGGGGCAGGACCTTGCACTTGCTTTTGTTGAATTTCATCAGGTTCCCCTCGGCCCAGCTCTCCAGCCTGTCCAGGTCTTGTTGGATGGCAGCACAGTCTTCCAGTGTATCAGCCACTCCTCTCAGCTTGGTATCATCAGTGAACTTGCTGAGGCTACACTCCATCCCTTCATCCAGGTCATTGATGAATATACTGAACAGGACTGGACCCAGCACAGACCCTTGGGGGACTCCACTAGTCACTGGCCTCCAGCCAGACTCTGCCTCACTGATGATGACTCTCTGAGTTCTGTTGTTGAGCCAGTTCTCTATCCACCTCACTGTCTGCTCATCCGAACCACACTTCCTTAGCTTGACTATGTGGATGTTATGGGAGACAGTATTGAATGCCTTACTGAAGTCAAACAACATCCACTGCTCTCCCTTTATCAACCCAGCCAGTCACCCCATCGTAGAAGGCTATCAGGTTGGACAAGCATGATCTTCCCTTGGTGAATCCATGTTGACTGCTTCTGATAACCTTCTTTTCCTCTGCATGCCTGGCGATGACCTCCAGGATGAGCCGCTCCATCACCTTTCCACGGATGGAGGTGAGGCTGACTGGCCTGTAGTTTCCCGAGTCCTTCTTGCCCTTTTTGAAGATTGGAGTGACATTTGCCTTCCTCCAGTCTTTGGGCACCTCTCCTGTCCTCCATGACCTTTCAAAGATGATAGAGAGTGGCTCAGCAGGAACTTCCCCCATCTCCTTCAGCACTCGTGGGTGCATCCCATCAGGGCCCATCAATTTCCAAAGATCCAGAAATCAATCAACTGCTTCAGCATAGGACAAACCATCTCCTGGAATTAGGCCTCTTTTTGTCAGTGCCTGCAGAGGGACCATAGAGGATCTGGGCAAGATGTCCAACTTTCAGATCACTGAAGTTTAGTTAAATCAATCCTTTTACTCAGCTTTTCATTCACCTTCTCTTGAAACTTCTAACCCATGGGATACTCTGCTGTTGTGAAATCAATATAAGATGTTGAAAGATCATCAAAAAGCTTGTGGAACAAATTGTTCTGTAACAAATGTAGTCAGAAGTAACAAAGTGTTTAATTTCAATATCTGACAAAACCAACATTTTTGGGATTATGGGAACATTTAATTTTTTTTCTTTCACTGACCTAAAATATTTTATTTTGAATCAAGACATGCCAAAACCAAAATAAAATTAAATTGGTGTTGTACTAAGCTGAAATAAAATGTCTTATTTAGACTCTCCAGAGAGAAGACCAGCATTTAGAAGGAAAGCAAGTTTTTTCCAACCATTTTGATCTTGTAGAAGCATCACCTTCCCATTAAAATGATTTTTGGAATTCTCTATCAAGCCCTATGACTGTATAAGATGCTAAAGTTTGAGACTTCTGCAGGTTTTTACTTCCATTATACCTGTGTATCAGAATTTAACCCTAAAGTCCCACTTGAAATGAAGTACCTGTAAGTATTTCAGTAGCCTACCTTAACCTCAGTTGTTTTTTGTGTGTGTTTTTTTTTTTTAAACCAGACTTGGTCAAAAAATTTCCTGTTACAAATACAGACTCCATTTTAGAGAGCTAAAAGATCATAATAGGAATAGATTAAAATAATTAGCTCTTACTTATCTATGATTTAAGAGTTCAGGAATTACACATAAAACAACAGATCTTGTTCACATATTCTGCACCATTTTTATGCACCAAACTTCTATTTGAGGAATAGATGCAGAATAAGCAGCAGATTCAAAGGATAGCAGAGATCTGCATTGCAGATCAGAAGGGATAATTTCAGCCTGAACCACTAAGGATGATGGAAAGACACCACAGCAAAGAACAGAGCATCAGACCTAAAGGTTCTAAGTTTGAACCCATGCTACAGAGTTGGAGGAGCCATCCTTGCCTTTCCCTCCAGTAAAACCAGGGCAGTATTACTAATCTGCCTCCCTCAATCTGTTCAAGAGTTGAATCAGCAAGAAGGAACAAATTAAATTTTCTGTGTTCAGGCAATCTGCAAGGCAAAAGTTGATAACAATTTCTGTTTTGGAAAAAATTCAGATAGCTGTAGTTTCATTAATTGTTTATACAAGATATAGTGGAAGCTGTATCTCTTATGTATTGACAGAGATACATTATGCAGCATCTTTGTTCGGCTTTGAATGCTTTACATGCTAATCACTCAAATGCTTAAATCCTTACTTATAACTTAGTTTTGGATGCAGAGAAGGAGTGCACCGAGAATATGTATGTATATACACATAATACATATGTGGAGGTTTTTAATAGTGATTAGATTCACCATTCCTCAATTCCTCTATGCTGGTTGTTATTTTTCCTCATGTTGCATTAAAGGTACAAGCTGGTGGATCTCTTAGCAGGATTGGGGTCATGGCACTCACCTTGGTTTCTTGCTCTGCCCAGTAATGACTAAAGGCACAGGCGGACAAAATCCTGACCTTAAAAAGTCCATTATAAAAAACATCCATTGACTTCAAAAGGGCCAGGATTTCAACTCTTTCTTTTGCGTGGTGCTCAGGTATTGCTGCAAGTGCTCTCAGACATATACAAGGACCTAGGTCTCTTGAGTACTAGTAACTATTTTATTTACAGACGCGTAAGACCCATAAGGGTCACATAAATAGCAGTAGGGGAGTGAAAAGGTCATGGCTCTTCTACAAAAACTCTATCCATTACTGGGCACATGGCGATAGGTAATCATGGGGTCCCCTGAGCCACGTGGGAGCTGCATCTGGATGTCTGCACAGCTTCCTCACAAACTCCAGCTGGGTTGGAAAAACTACCCGTTATAACATCTCTATAAATGCTTTTGTATAAAAGGATGACTATGAGAAGTAGGTCTCCCTACAGACTTCTCTGGTACACTCTTCTCTTACCCACTCTTCAGATGCTTTTGACAAACACTAGTGAAAACAGACTCTTGAGGTGTGGGGTTAATTGTTCTTCCTTTTCTGTTTACATAAGTATTCTGCAGACTGAGAATTGTTATTTCCAGAAGTATACAAATCAATTAAAAGTTTCATATCCCCACCTCATGGATAATTTCAGAGCCTGAATCATCTGGTTTGCAGCAATTAAAACAAAGGATGCTTGTTCTAATGCATTGGTTTTACACTAGAAAGCCCAGTCTGCCTTCAGCTGTCTTTACCAACCAGGAATTGGAGAAGAAAGAAGCTATTAAAGTTTCCTCTACCCAGTTTAAATGTGGCACAACACACGTTCCTGGCCAACTTTTCAGACTAAACATCTTAGTAAATTCTTCCTGACAATAGTTAGTGACAAGCATGTCAAAAACAACAAACTCAGTCACATATAAGGCTTATCAATAATTTAGTCTTTTCCCCCCACGAGAGACTGTGTGTTTTGCAATAATGAAATATATGATTTTAAAAATAAATAATAGGCTGTTGTCAGGCCGATTGTAGCTAGAAGTTATGAATTTGATTGATTGATTGAACATTTGACTTCATTCTCTCTAGCAAGATCAAAGCGAAACTCTTCCATTTGCCCAAGGCCACTTGCAATTTATTTAGAGATTGTGTTCATATCCCAGCAGGTAGCAATATTGGACTGAGGCACACAGAAAATCAGCTCTTTGAGGTTTTTTCTGAGTCCAAGGGATGCAACAAATGAGATTTTTTTAGTTCATTAAATCATTAACTACTTAATCACTAACAACCACAACATTAGTTGCATTTTCCCTTAGCTAGGTGTAACAAGGAAGAAGTCATGGTGTTGAAAACCTCTGTTTTAACATCTGTGCCTTTGTGAAACATGACAAGCCTATATTTTTTATTTGTATGGCTATTTTCCCCCTCCACCCTTTTTGGTTTAATTAGCGTGGCAGGAGGCAATGACACCCAAAAGCGACTGGCAATATGAATTGTGATGAGAAATCCTTCTAAGAACAACATGGAAAACAGAAATACATGTGCATAAAAGCACACAGAAGAGGTTTGTATAGCAAATATTGCAAATATCCTAGTGTAAAAGAGCCCCATAAAAGTCAGCCCAGACTAATGTGAAACCTTCAGTCACCATGAGACATAGCCAATATCAGCTGCATTTTCCCCTTCTCCAGATAGCATTCACATGCTGACTGCAGAGGTTTGTGAGGCTTTCTTGCCAAAAAAAGAATCATTCTTTAGCTGTCCTGTATTCGTCCTACATAAGATTTGGGGATTAGCAGCATTAAAAGAAACAAAACCTAAACTCAACCAAGAAGGGTCAGTGCAGGCGGCTGAGCAGCAGCTTGTTGGCAGCGATGCACACACATGCAAATCAGCAGTGGCTGCACGCATGGGACCTCAGCAGGGGCTGCCAGCAACAAAGAGCCAGCAGCCCCAGAAAGCCTGTACAGACACAAAGATAAGGATAAATGAGTGGGGGAAGGAGGACTTCCAGAAGTTAAGTGAACCCACCTAGAATGAGGGAGAGGGTTCGTAGAAACCACAGTAGATTCAACCTGGGTTATCGATAAGTGAGAGGAGTGCAACCCTGCAAGTGTTCAGGATGCCTGGCTCAAGTCTGAAACAAATCATGACACTTGTGGCCTTAATGCCTTTTGTCAATGGACAAGACACGTCTGTCATTCAAATGGCAGAAAGACAACTTGGATGAAGTCTAGATTCAAAGCACTGGTAAAGTGCAACTTCAGTGTGCTTTGTTTATACTACTTGGAGCATAGATTGGGAGCAGAGACCTATCCATCCATAGGTCAATGAGCAGCAGTGCTTGGGTCTTCTCTAGAGGCCTTGGCACTATCCAGCTAAAGGACAGAGGATCCCCAAGGAGCTGGCGTCTTGTACTGCCTCTGTGACAGTGTTCCTTGGATCCCTGAACCCTGGCTAACAGAAGCCGAAACCAATAACTAGGGATCCAAGTCTTTTTTTTTTTTTTCTTTTTGGTTTAAATAAAGATATTCTGTAAAAGTGATCTCACAGTAAGAGCTGGGAACACAGCCAAGCAGTCCCGGTCCCCCTGGTCCCAGTTCTTCTGCTCATTAGGGAGAGTAAAGTTACTCCAGCTATGGAGAAATACAATTAGACCAAGTAACACTGGTTGCAGATGGGCTACTCCAAATCAGGGGAAAACACAGCATCAAGGTTTATGAGGCAAAAGTGACAGCTATTATCTGCTCCTGCTATCTGGAAAAAGAGGGAAGGAAAAGCTGAACAAACACAGCAGTTTCAGAGGGGTTTCTCACATACAGTAGCTTTAATATAAGTATGGAGCTAAAAGGAAAGAATAAAGAGTGAAGGTTTTCTCAAAAAACAAACTTATTAAAGTTTCCCATAACAGACCAGTACCATAAGTGGACAAAGGTCCAGATAAGTAACACTTCAACACAGACATACAAGATGTTTACCAAAGAATACACAGGCTCCACACAAAGCACAGCTCCTTACAGTGATCACCAGTCACTAGAGGGCATTTATGTCCATGAAGCTGTCAGACCCAATTTTTTCACTGAAGGTATGGTTAGTTAATGAGACTTGACAGTTCCTAGAGTTCAGCTAAACAGCTGAACATAATCATGTGGAAGCAAACACCTAAGGACTATTAGCAGAATTCTTCACAGACTTTCAGAAATGTTGACAGTGAGTTACAGGAACAAGCCTGGCTGGTTTTCTTTGTGGTACAGCCTGAAGACGAGAAAAACCAAAAGGCTTCAGGGTCCCAAGGCAGAATTAGTGAAGATACAACTCCCTTAGGATAAAGGGTTGAGAGCAGAGATTCCATCTGCCTACAAAAATGACCTGAAGGGATGACCAGACCCTGATTCAGAAACAGAAGCCTAATGTGAAGAATAGGAATAGTCTTTTGGACATCAATGGATATGAAATGGTCTAGCTGGGCACCTCATCAGGTAGGAAGTTCATCAGGGACCTACATGCATATTCCATGACTTGATATAAATGTGTCATGACTTGGATATAAATGCTTCTTGTGTGAATCAGATTTTATTTAATAACAGACTAGAAGGACAAAGCTGCGGGCAAACCCAATAAAAGCTTGAGAACTACTTAAGAACTCTCTTGAATAATATGAAGAAAGCATGACACAACCATTCCAAAGCTATTACTTTTCAAAAATTATATTTCCATTCCATCCAATCTGCAAGATTAACTTTTTTTTTTTTTAATAAATGTTAATGCCCAGCTGATTAAGAGAAAAAAAGGAATTAAACTAGACCACTGACACCCTCTGGGACATATGAAGAAAGTAGATATGTTTAGAATAATTGATGGAGAGCTAGATAAAACATTGTTTTTCCATGAAAAAACCCTTTTCTCTAAACATTGTCTTCCCACCATTAAGATAAACCATGGTCTGGTTCTAAACTCTTTGCTGATTTCAGTGACAGATTGCAAAAAGGTGTGAAACACAGGTTGATCTTCTATGTCAACACAGATGGTGAAATGAGTATTGTAAATCAGAGTCTAAGTCACAAAACTGCAGGGATTAATTCAGAAGTAAGCCTTAAGGTAGTGGGCAGAGCAGATGTTATCTTTAAAAGAGAGGAAATCTTTTAACTTAGCCTCACAGAAAGTGATGGAGTAACTGAGCACATCTCTATAGAAGACTCCAGCATTTTTACCATTTGTGCTGGAAATAAAATTGCTTAAGTTAACAAAAACAGTGTATTCAGAACATTTTGTTTAATAACAGTCTTCAATCAATATTTCAAATTAGCTCTCACTCTTTTTAAACTTGTTCATTCATTATTTGTTCAACTATGAATAAATATTCTGAGTAGGGAGAAAGAAATCAACCACTGAATCATGGAGCAAATCTGACCAAAACCCCTGTAACCTTCAAAGTCACCATCTAACTCATGAACAAAATAATTAAGGTCTTGCTAATAACAAAGGATTAACATCATTGTAGTCCTTCTAGTCTAAGACACAAGCAAGACAGTAGCAGTAAGGAAGGAAGTTACCTTATATTAAGCCAAATGGTTTTGCCTCTCCTTGTAGACCTTGCTTATATACTTAGGCAGTCATGGCTACAGAATGGAAGGTAAAGTTTACCATTTGAAAGGGTGACTACCAAACATGAGATAGATTAACAGTAACATCTGCTTTCTAGTTGGTTTCCTAAAAAGCTTCAGTTACTCCCACAAACTGTGCCTTATTAATAACACAATGTCATCTTCCCCAGCTGAGTAGTTTTGCCCCATTTCAATCCATCTGTCTGCACACATATCCCATGGCAAAGGCAAAGAAAGGAAAGTCTGGGGTTCTGGATTCCCTGCCTGGCTCTGAAGGTGTCTATAAAAGAAAAAAAAAAAGATCCAGTGCAGAGAAAAGAAGGTTTTACCATCATCTAAGAACAGCTGAAACTACACAAATGCTGTTCAGCATTCAATGTCCAAGAAGGTGCATGCAAGTGTAAAACAGAACTGAAATCAATGAGACACAATTTCAATCCAGAAGAAAATTATAGACTTAAGGCTTGATGAAAGTTCCTGGGTAAAAAGATAATTAGAAGTTTTATAACTGAGAAAAGAGAAAGAAAAGTCACACTGCACATCAGTGAGGTGGAAGAAAGTTCTGGTTATCTACATTGGCAGGGAAATGGTAATTAATGAAAATCACTGACATTCTCTGTCTACTGCCAGCAATGGTTGGCACACAGTGATAGGCCGAAAAATGCCGCAAGTATTGGCAGCTCTTACTTTTCCTCCCAGTATCCCCCAGCTGCTGAATTTATTTTTAGGTTTAGAGATTTTGGATTTCTCTACCAGTCTCCTCTTGTTGCTTTGGTTCTACAGCATGGTGAAGTCCTAGCATAAGTTCACAGGCATTTAAAAAATGAATAAATAGAATTAGTTATAGCTGTAGTGGGAGGGCTAATTCAGAGTACCTATTCATGTTTACCCCCTGACAACAGCTGGACTTGCTTAAGCAGTCATCTTAAGCATAGTGAGACATCTTGGACCTAGCTCCACAAAGAAAATTGAGTCTTGGAACTGCAACTTCTAAATTCTTAACCATCAATGGCTGGACTCTATGATCTTAAGGGTCTTTTCCAACCAAAATGATTCTATGATCTAATGAAGGCAGTAGTTCAGAGTTAATCCTGCAGGAAACACTACCCACCTGAAAGCACCAATCACAAAAATCAGGGCTGTGATCGTGAGTCAGTGGCAAGTGTTGAGGAAAGGCATAGGAGCCCTAGGTAAAACCAATAAGGTGCAGTTTTTCAGAAGAGTACTTCACCTTATGTAACTACTGAAGCAGGAGCTTCTGGCCAGGCTTGCTTAGCTTTCCCATCTGCAGACTCCAGATCTTTCCTATTTCTCACCCCTACATATCTGTATAGTTTGATTTCCATGTCACACAGCTGCTGGAGGCTGCTCCTCCTAAGAGAATTTGCTGATGTAATAGTATGAAACTTCATTAATTGGTTCGAATCAGAGCCACAAATATAGCTTCCTTGAAGGAAGCTTGTGTATGTGTAACAGAGCCAAATTTGCCCCTTAACATCTGTAAAATGCCCTGGAACATTCAGATAAAAGGCTTTACAGAAGTTGACAGAGTGATAATTAAAGCTGACTGCTCCTATTTCAGCCAAAGACATCCTGACCTTTAAGTTCAGGCATGGAAAAGCTGGTAGTCAAAGCATACCTAGATGGGTGCTGCACTTACCGTGAAGCTACAGCAATGTATTACAACAGCAGAACCCACAGTGGAACTCAAGGGTTTCTCCCTCTACCACGCTGTGCAACATAAGGCGTGTGGGGCTGGAAAACCAGCCACCGTGCTTGTGCCGAAGACCTGAAAGGTCAGCGACAAATCACCACGTAGGATACAGCTCCTGTCTCTCCGCTTTTGTCTTGTTTTCCAGAGCACACTGAAAAGAAATCAGTGAACCTACAAATGTGCTGATATGACCTCTTACATTGTTCCCTTGGGTTTAGACACTAGCTGCTATGAAGCAGCTCTGCACTGGCATGGCATTGTGGCATTGACATGCAAATGAGCAAAGCCAACGGAATATCTTCCAGTCCTTATGAATGCCTGATTTTTGTTATTTTTTTTTTATAGGTTGTATTTACTTTTTGATGCTTTCATAGACCTCCAGAATAACTTAGATGTATTCCTACTTGACTGCTACAATTTTTTTCCCCAGCAGACTTAGAGCCTTAGTGTGTGTTTGTTTACATATACATATAGATGTGTGTAAATTCAGCTTACTTTACGAACAGGAATATTTTAAGCATTTCAACCACAAGAAAAAGCATATGATGATTCTTTGAAACTCCTTAGTGTAAAACAACTGCAGCTGCCCCTGTCTTCCTTTAAAATCGTCAGAAAATCTGAGACCTAACAACCAGCAATGATTATTCAGCTCCCATGAACTGACAGTCTGTGCGCCATTCAGGAGGAAAAAAAATACATTTCCCCCCTCCTTTTTTGGCTCATCAGGGATGAGCCAAAAACTCAACAAGTAAAACCTTGACTGAAACTTTTACCGCAAAATTGTTCTAGAAATGCACTTTTTGCATAGTTTAATTGTCTGGGTTTAGATCCCCAAGAGTCAGAAACAACTCCCCTGATTCCTCCTAGCAGACATCTAAAAGAAAAACAGAAAATCTTCAGTGGGCTTAACTGACAATGAAGATACAGAGCAGGGTTTACCCAGTCTTCCAAATAGTTAAATCCAGAGCTCTGGCTGATGTCTGAGGAGACACTGAAGTTCAGGGTACAGTTTACCTTGGAGATGTGCAACGGACAACTGCATCTTTTGCATATAGGCTACAGGAGAATCAGGAACACATTCATTCATCTAGTATTGTTGAGTCAAAAAACTTGAGCAGGTTTTTTCCCCCCTACCTTAGACATCAGGGGACGTTGGAAACAATGAAAGCAATAGCAAGGCTCTTCTGTTGAAACAGCTCACTCATTTTCAGATGCCATAGAGATGTAGGTTGCTGTAAGATGTGCTGAATGCTGTTGGGTGCTGTTTCAAAGAGAAATGACATTTGTACCCCACCAGACGCCTGCTAGGTGCCATTGCTACCTTCTTCCCCTTCTTCCTCCCCAGATGGTAATTTTTTTACACTTTTCTCCATTATCAAAAGTGAAACCTGACAAACATTGTGATGAACTCTGGGCCAGATTTCTCACACAATCTATTACTTTGTGCAAAGCTAAGGAAGCATTTTTAGAATTAGGCCAGTGAAAGGACCTTATGACTAAGAATCATATTTTAAGGCTTCTCTGTGTTATTTTGTTTTTAAAATGTATATAGCAATAGATATTAAAGCACTCAGAATAGCTGAAAATTCTACCATTGCTTAATAATAGCATTTATTTTAACACCCTTGGCTAAATATAGGATCTTGAGGTTCACTTCCAGAGGGAGGGCTTGTTTTGTTTGAACCACAAAACTGTGGTGCAGTGGTTCAGTCAGTCCTAATTTTATTTAGGAAAAAACAGGAGACAAAGTGTTTTCATCTCCGAACATCTTCAATAAAACCATAGTTTATTGCTAATACCAGGCCTCTGTGAATCTCATTCCCAGGCCCAGTATTGCCATTGATTACCCTGCGGTTTTCAACAAACTGGCAGCACACAATTCCTCCAGAGGATGAGAACAGACAAAAATACGGTGGGTGGGGTAAAGAGGATGCTTTACTAGGCACAAATTGGCTTCAAAGAACGAGAACGTAAACAACACACCACCCTTGGCAATGAGCAAGTTAGCAAACAAAAATACCCCAGGACTTTTTGTAAGGGTGTCTGATAAATACCAGAATGGCCCTAGATTTCTTTTAAATGTTAGGACTGAATTTGAATCTGAAAACAAAGGATAAACATATTTCTTCTGACATTTAATGTTGTCTGATGACATGCAATTTCATTGCTTTTTCTTTATGATGTAATTTTTGTAAGTGATACCAGTTGTCATCAAACGTCATAAAAGCCAGACTTGCCTCAAGTCATCAATATTTATTGTTCTTTTATAACAGAGCCTGTTTTGAGTTTGGTGTGCATGGCCTTAATTGTTTAATGGAAGAGTTAAGCCTAGCCTTTCCTAGTATAAAATATCAGGCTGAGATAGATCTGTTGACATGATGCAATTGAGATATTCTGGCAGCTGGTGCAGCAAATGCCCTTTAAGGAAAAAAAAAAAAAAAACGGGGGAGGGGGGGAGGGAATGAGATGGGATATGGCTGGATGACGGGATTAGTAACAGGATACTGAGCCTTTTGCCTCTGGGTCAATCATTCAAATCCTCCCAGGGTCACAAGCACCCACCAGCCCTCTGCCACTGGAGGGTCATTGGGCCCCTACAGGCTGGGCCGGCAGGTGTCCCCAGCGTTACACGTGGTGGTAATTCACCCCACGGTTCATGGGTGAAGTCAGAAGAGACCAGTGGGAAACAAACCTACCCTGGAGGGGCAAGTGAACTGAGAGCAGAGACGAGCCTGAGCAACTGCTATGCCTATGATGGCCAGAGAGACACATCCAGCAGCTCCTGGAAAGAGCAGGCCCACCCAGCTGACCCCTGCTCCTTCAGCCTCTGTTTTGAGCCTCAAATCATATATGTGATGGCATCATGGGGAACAAAACCAACAAAAAATCCCAAAGCACCCTCTCTTTGTTACTCCTTGTTCTTCCACTGTTGTCCAAACCGTACCTGTCATAGGAAATCATGCCCTATCCTGCAAAGGGATGCTGACATGAAGTGACAGCTCATCCCACAGACACCCATAGCACCAGCCTCCTGCATTCCCATCCTGTCAGTTTATTCTCTCCTTTCAGTCAATTTCTAAATCTTTGTGGCCCTCTCCTTTTGTCAAAGGGAAGCAGTGTAACTCCATGGCTGTTTCAGGGTTGACTGGAAGAAAAAATTTTGGCTACACACAGTTACTAAAATACACAAATTAACAGCAAAAGTCTATTGAAGAGAGACGGGGAGTAGAGCAGTGGAAGTTTGACAATGAGAGAGCAAAGACGACATTTTTTGGAAGGAGCTCTCTGAGCTTGAGTATCTCTGGAGAGCTGCAAAAAATTCACTGGAGCAGCTGAAAGCAAGGAATAAAATTCACCTGACTTGTCAGGAGAACATTGTTCAAAAAAGCCTACTAATTTGGCTCTTAAAGCACACAGACTAACTCACATATGCACAGGCTCAGACAGAGGAGCTTCTGCTCGCTTGCCGCATTTAGTTTAGCTGGGTGGGTTTTGTTTTATTTATTATTTTTTTTTGCCCACACAGCTGGTAGAGGGAGCCTGTAGCAGCTTCAGCTCACATTTGTCTTTGTGAATATTTTATGTTACCACCCAGGATATCAGTACTAGATCACCAAGCCACAGCACAGCACAGGCACTGTACGTCTCAGATGCACCTAGGATTACACATCCTAAAAAACTCATGCTCAAAAAATAAAGAAGAAAAAAAGAAATTTCAAGACTTTGCTTACAGTTTTAATTGGCTCTCCAAGTCTCCTCACACATAGCATGAGGCAGACTGGATTTTGCTCTTAGGTTTGCAACTTAGGGAGGTTTGGTCAGGATCTATTAAAAGCTCTTTTCATCACACAGTTGGCTTCCTTTAGCAGCATTCTGAGACTGCATGGTTTTATTTATTTGTTATTTCAAATTTATCTACCCTGGGTCCTTCATGCACATTCATTAAGGAGATCTCACAGCTTGCCTGTGAAGTGCGTCACTACTTCTGCTCGTTGCATTTTACATACAGGTAAACCAAGCTGAGCAACAGCTTTGGGTGCTTGTGGAGATCTCTGGCAGCCAAGCAGAGTGCCTCCAAGGGAGAGATCAGGATGTGGTGTGGAGTCTGGTCCTTTGGAGAAGGTTTTGGGGAAAAAACAGAGAGGCTGTGGCAGTCACCTGGGTGCCACTTTCCTAGCTGTGCTCAGGATGCTACTGTGCCAGTGGGAACTAATTAAGCCACTGTAATGCTTATTGTTGGCTCTCCACCCATTTCTGTAGCTATAAACCCCATCAGTGGTTTGATGGAGCAGGTCTGTGTTGAGCTGAAGTGGAGACCACAGATGGGGATCCCTGCCAATAGCCAGCCACTGGCAAGGACATGGGGCTGAGCCAGGATGTCAGTGTGCTAATGGGGTGCAGGGTAGATTGTACTCAACTTGGACATAACCAACCTGTTGGCGCAGATGCATACAGACCAGTTGCTTTCAGCAACACAGGGCTGCTCTGTGCAAAGGGAGGGAAGTCCAGAGCCTCAGAGAATAGCAATGGGGTTGTCAGGTTGATTACTTAAAGCATCAGAGATGATTGCATGGCTCTACACTTGCATTGATACCTCCTGGGGTTTTGGTAGGCAGCAATAGTCTACTACAGTTTCATAAAAGCTACCAGCTTGGGGCAGAGAACACCATTGCCACTCTAAGGCCCTTAACAAAGCTTTCCTGCACAGTAGACAGAACAACCAAGTGCAACAGAAGAAAGAGAAAACATACTCTTTGTTAACCATATATCAGTACCTAATCTGGTGAACACCCCTTCTTTGCCCAGTTAGGGGCAAGATCTCAGCTCAGGATCCAAGACCTCAGGATAAAACCTAGCATGATTCCAGCAAAGTCTGCACCAGGAAGTCCTAAATCCTCAATCACTGAGCCTAAACCTCCTCACTTTCAGAAGTGATGCACTCTGAAGCCTTTCTCCAGCAACAGCAGCTCACCTCCCTGCCAG
Source organism: Anhinga rufa (assembly GCA_013400875.1). NCBI lineage: Eukaryota > Metazoa > Chordata > Aves > Suliformes > Anhingidae > Anhinga > Anhinga rufa. The sequence continues at coordinate 35,533 of VZTV01070928.1, read as the reverse complement.
GCTCTCCTATATGTCTTCTCTGGAGCTGTGCCTCATCCTAAGTGAGCAGCACCTGCCTGAAGGTGGGGTCTATGTCTGCCCACTGGTTGGTGGTGGAGAGGAGATGATCTAGGGGAACTAGCTGGCCTTTCCTTCTTCTGCTCATCAAGGTGGTCTTTGATAATTTCCGTTTCATGCTATGTATGTTATACTAATGGGGAAAAGTCTTCCCTGTCTCCAGCCTTATTCTAACCCTGTGAGGCTTGTCCCAAGAAATTTGCAGGCAGATGAGAACTGCATGTGGAGGTGATGAGGCTAGCACTGTTAGACACCAAATTAATGTATAGCTTTTACTTAGCTTGGAGCCTGNAAGCAGCTCTTCTATCTACTCTCATTTTCAAGTTTTGGTCATAAAGCCAGTGTTCATGACAGAAAGAAAAAGGACTGAGTAAAGAACATGGCCTTTGCTAGATCACCTAGTCCAGAAGATAATGTAATGATACTTTTTTTTTTTTAATACTAGAAACCTTATAATATAGTTCCCAAAAGGAATGACACTTCTATTACAAATTGTTTTGAATTTTGGCTAAAATGTTTAATTTTTCCATTTTATTGCCAAACAGAAGTTCTACTAGCCTAAAGGGAGAGAAAAAAAGGCTGCTTTCTGGTGCACAGTATTTTTCTTTCAATTTTTTTCTTTCAAACTCCAGGCTTCTCTCAGTTGTCTGTGCAGCTCTGTCACCTTGGACAATGCTCTTTCCATGACACTGGAGGACAGCCCCAGCAGAGAAATGATTTAGTAAATAACATGGAAGAGACCAGATGAGGAGTTGGAAACATGTGGGATAGCCTTAAATGTAAGTCTGGATAAAAGCATGAATTAGAAGATGATGTGAATACTGGCTGCTCTTCAATGCAGTGTATTGGTCTGTCCTAATGCCACCATTCAGTCTGCTTCCAATTTAGTATTTCTAATGATGGAAGGTCATTATGCAGATTTCTGGTAGCTACTGAAGCATTATCCAGTAGAGGTAATATCTGGTAATTTCTCACTTGTTATAAAGATCTGGGTGGACTAACCTTCAGCACAGAATAGCATGTTGAATTTTGGGTGAGTGTTATATTATGTAAGGACTCCTTGATTTGGTCAGTGAAGATCAATAATGAAGGGACTAGGAAACTGCAGAGTACAAGGGGAAGAAAACTACATTAACTGGTTTTACTTGCTAATGGAAATCAATGTTTTTCTTCCTGTTAAGAAATTGTGACAGTGGAGGCAATGTAAGGAGATATTATATATGTACCCTGCACCCCCACAGGTGCACTCGGTCATTTGGTGTGAGGGTGTATGGCAAATCTTTTCTTTGAAAAAAGAGAAGAAGAAAGCTCGTATTTACACAAGCCTATTCAACAAAGCACCTTCTGGCAGGTGCAAAGAAACCTGTTTTCAAATAGGTTTTTCTTCTTTTTAAGCAACAGTAGCTCTCACCTGCCTGTGAGGAGATAGGCTGCAGTGTCCATGGGGAGTTGATGCAACACCTTGGGATAGTAATTGGCCTTTACAAAAGCCTTTGCTTAAAAACTGTTTTTACCCAATGTCAGTTTAACAATCCTTGCTTAAGAGAGACTGGATATAGCCAATGACAGTGGCGTTTAATCGAACTAAAGAGCTGTTTAAACATACTTGTGTCTGGAGTACAGTACAATGTGGCCAGCCAACATGCAGAAGGCAAGGTCATACAGTATGTTAAGAAGCAAACAGCTCCTTCTTCTGCTCCTCACTTGCAGTCTAGGGCTGAACTGGGGCTGGCTCATTTAGCTCCTGATCTGGCAGTGCTTTTGAAACTGGGTCCTGTGGGCTAATTCCCGGCTGAGCACTGGAAAGTTTAGTTTGTATTGGCAGATGCTGGCTCCAAAAAGTAAACTGTGTGCCCTGCCTGCTTTAATAAAACAGACCTGTCTGTATTCACTTAACCCTCCCAGCTTCTTCAGATTCTTCCAGTTCCTTGGATGATGCTGGCTGAATGCCAGACCTTTGCTGCCCAAAGAACCTGTGGATAAACCCACAGGAGAGGCTGGAGCACCTTGCAGTGTTGATAAAGCCAATTCTGCTGAAACATCCAGAATTTGATCTTTATCCAAAACATCACTGAGCTGAGCCAAAAATACCATTAGCTATTTCCATCCTTATCCCTAATATACACACAATGAAAAGAAGTGAAACATGATGTTAAGAAAAGATTTGTTTCAACTATAAGAAATTATTTACTCTGGGCAGGGCTCATTCTTGTTGTCATATTGATCTTCTGTTTTGAGGACTTGATCCTATGGAGCTCCTGGCTCATGCTTGTCACCACCTTTGGCTGTCAAGTTTTAATTATCTAATGAAATAAAAAAAAATACACAAAACAAAACCAATCTTTCCTTAATCTTAAAGCCATTGCTAACATGCAGTTTGACATTGCCTTTGGAAAGATATGGCACTGGAAGGGCACCAGACATGAGCTCAGGAGCCTCCAGCTCTGGCCCAGATGCCCAGTGGGCAACAGCCATGGTGCTTAGTCTCTCTGCCTTTCTGCCCTGCCAGGGAAGGGGAGAACATTGTACTGTCAGAGGCAGCATTTCTCAGGCAGCCACGCAGGGTGGTTAGATCTTTTGCAGTCTGATATTAGTGACTGCCACTGTGACCCAGAGCAGCTGCACCTTCAGCACCTTCACCTCTTCAGGTGCACAAATGGAGACTTGTAGGTGCATGGCAGAGGTGAGTCCATGTGTGCTACTCAATACTAATGCAAACACAATTCCAACTGAAATGCACAGCAATGCACACAGCTGAAGATGAGAACAAATCAAGACAAGTCAATGATATCAGTGTTGAACAGAGTAATGTTTCTGGTCATTTCAAGTCAACTAGTGTTTGTGGAAGTGAGTGGTGTGTCCTGTCAAAAGGGATGCAAGACAGAGTTTATAACGTGAATCCCAAGAGCACATGGCTTACCACCAATCATTAATAATCTCCTTTGTTCCTCCACACAAAGGTGTGGGGCTTTCCAGATAAACACACTTTATGGCAATATCCCCCTTGAATATACAATTCGCAATGTAGTATAGTGTTCCTGTAAATTCCTTGGCCAAATAATTACTGTGGCTTCTTGCCAGTAGCCCAAAGAGGAGGGGAAAAAAGGCTTTCATGAAGAGGAGACACTGAGCTTCATGCAAATACTTCTTTCTTCTGTTTCATTTCCCCCCTCTAGTTTTCCAACAATAAGACTGTTTTTAGATGTCCAGGAAAGAAGTTGTTTGGGAATGGAGGTGCTGCATTTTGTTGTGTGGTTTTTGTTTTTGTTGTTTGTTTTTTTTTTTTTAAGAAATGTCTATGTAATTTCACAATTAGCCTACAGCAAAAATTAGCCCTTCATGTAGATTCACACAAAAAATAGACTGTTTTAGCTGGGACTGTAGTAAACATTTCTAAAACAGACGTAGCCTGAGGTGAAGCTATTTTTGTATTTGTGTTTAGAAAGCAAGGGATAAAAAATTACGAAATGAATCATTCCTGAGTGGATTAAAACTGTAAATGCCTGTTAAAACACAGTCTCTGATCATGTGGGCAGATGGTGCATCCTACTATATAACACTGCTACCTGGCAAAATGAAGTGCAGTTTAATTGACAGACATTTTCAAATCTACAGTAATATACCTTACAATGAGTGAGTTGGAGCCTGACGATGTAGCCCTTATTCTCAGGAGTAATCTTTACTCACCAGAGTGGTCTACTGGTTTCACCTTTTACCAGCTTTAAACTGGGGGGAAAATAAAGAATATCCATGGATAAGTTTTTATCTTTGTTAAGATGACACATTCTCTTCACCCATTCAAGAAATGCCATCCTCTCTTATCACCCTCTCAAGGTCTTCAAGTACCTACATGGGGAAGAGATTTCTGATGGAAGAAGGGTCTTTAATCTAGCAGAAAAAGGCATAATGAGATCCAGTGATTGAAAGCTGAAGTTAGACAAATTCAAACTATCTTATCTAGGAGCTTGGTAGATTCCCCATCACTTTTGAAGTCTTTAAGAAGATATCCAGTCTTGATGTAAAAGATATGCTCTACATCAAACAGAAGTTATGGGTTTGATGCGAAAATTATTGGGTGAGGTTCTGCAGTCTGTGTTATGCAGGAGGTCAGGCAAGGGAATCATAATAGTCCCTTCTGGCTTTAAAATCTGTGAAGCCCAAACACGACTTCAATAAGGAAAAAGCAAGCCACCCTGACGACCTCTTCTGCCCACAGAACTTTAATTTTGGAAACAGAGGCTGGTTAAAGCAGTTCATCAGCCTTACCTGGACTCTGCTTAGCAGAGTATTCGTAACACCTCAGGTTCTTTAAAAGAAAGAAATTTGAAAACAGTCTAGTTTCTCTTTAATAAAAGTAGTTGGAAAATGCTGACTGGTTTCTCAACCAGCATACAGATATTACTTTTCAAAGTATATCAACTTTTTTTTATTTTAAATTTTCACAGCAAGTCTTTTACATTGTTTCTTATAATTTTCAGCACCTACTTATTTGGTGCTCCTTTGACATTCCTGCAAAAGAAGAGGAATTGAAGTAATTAGGTAAGACTCTTATTTTTAATGACATTTATATAGCCTCTAAGTAGGGAATAATTAATGTCTTATAATAATATTATTTTTATTGCTTTTTTACTATATAGATACATTGAGAAACAGCTTCCAAATTGAGTCCCAACAATACCAGCTTTCACCACTTTATCTTGAGCCTTGGATAATTTTCCTTAAATTGTGAGCTCTGGGAGTCATGTGAATATATGAAAATCTTGACATTTCTTTTCAAAAAAATAACCACTCATGGTGATTGCCAGTAAAGTTTGAAAACATGATACCCACTCCTCAGAAGACCTAAGCAAATAGCTAAGTAAATAAACACCTCCATTTCCTTTTTCATCTTCTAATTTTAAAGCAAATCTCCTGGTTCTGGAATTTAAACATTTCGGGTTGGGAGTCCCCAGGTATGTTGAGACTGAAATTCTCCCATGCCAAAGGAAAAGCCAGCTGGGGGAGAAAGGGCCACCTCGGTTTGCATGGCAGTGGTGGGGGCTTAAAAATCCTTATGTTTAGTAAACAGACCCTCAGATATCAAGTGCCAACAAAGAGCAAAGACCTGAACACCAGATGAACACTTGGAGATGCTGGTGGCCTGGCCCAGGCACAGGGACTTTGTGTGGCTTCTCCCAACAACACCTTTCCCTTCTGTAGCGGTTGGATGCTTACTGGGTCCTTTGAGCTGTGATGAGTATTTGGGCAAGGATAGAGTAACACACACCCCTGCACTGCTGGCAGTAAATATTCGCTTCAGCAGCAGACAGATGTTTCCTGCACCAGTGGCATTAAACAGGCAAAAAACAGGTTTCGGCGACACAGAGATGTGTTATTTGTGTGGGGCTGCTGCCACGCTCTGTGCAGCTTTTGGGCAAGGGGATTGTAATCTGCAGTGCTCCTGGAGGTCTCCATGCCTGGGTGCAGGGGGTGCCCAGAAAGCTCCAGCACTGCTGGGAGCCGTCACCAGCTGGGAAAGGAGCTGTAGGGGACAGAAGAGGCTGGCTGAGGTAGGAGAGGGTGGGGAGGGGACTGTCCCCACAGCAGGATGGGGGGTGGCGCCTTGCTGGCATCCACAGCTGTTGATGCAGGAAGGTGTGTGTAGGTGCAGGGCTGTAGGGTGGGCACCGGGGGACTAAGGGCAGCTGCGGGCAGGGGCATCAGGCAGCCCATGTGCACTCCCCTCAGCCTGCCTGATCCCCTTGCACCTTGGCTTAACAAGCATCCCTGGCCAGCAATTTCATAGCCAAACAGGGGTGAGCAAGCCAGTCTGACTTTGCACTGGGACAGAAGAGCAGCATTCACATTGTTGCAGCTGAGCGTGAGCCTTAAAGAAATCTGACCTTCACCTTTCCTCTGTTTGTCTGAGATTTACTGTCATTCATGCACACCTTGTATAGATGGGAACTCAAGCTTTTTCCAGAGGAATTTCTCTACTTGGACACTATCTCAAGCCTTAGACTGTCATACCTTCATTTGAAAGGTAACAGTATGAATCGACAGCAAGGTGGGCAGAAACTCAGGACTTAAATGTGCTTAAATGACCATGTGGACCTGCTCACACTGGCAGCAGCAGGGTCCACAAACTGGCTGTGGTGCAGAAGGCATGTGAAAAATGGCAATAATAGCTAAAAGCCTCTTTTAAAATCTCCAGTCCTTAAAGAGGCATGGACACCCCACAGGCTCCCCAGCTCTTTTCTGTTGTCTTCTCACTCCGAACTGTCACAAGATGTCAGTGTTTTCAGATACTCCTGCTATGGCTGAGCAAACAACCTCTCCGCACTGTTTGGCTGGCTTTCAATGGCATAAAATTAATCCATAAAATTGAGCCATACGGTTCACAGCAGAGTGGTGATACCACAGACAAACTCGGCGTAGAGACCACATCTGAGTTTCAGCCTCCAGCAGTGGGATCAAGGCACAGTTGCCGTTTCCCCTTGGCCCTGGGTAGCTATAAGGCACCTGGTGCTCGAGCTGAGGCATGTGATGTTTATCTGGAGCTTGATGAACATGGAAGTCCTCAGAGCATAAATGCAGCAGGGTAAACCAAGAGGAGGAGATGTGGCAAAGCAGCAACTTTGTCTTTCCATGTGTGGTTTGACATGTGCTACAGGATCACACTTTTGGGGTGATCCTAGAGACTCAGAGATGGGTCGTGCTCTCATCACAGCCTCCCCTGCTGGTGGTGTGACAGATAGAAGGACACCAGTCTAGGACCCATCTTGTTCCTGTCAGGCACAATGCAATAAGCAGAAATTATACAGGTGGGAAAGAAGGTGGCTGAGACTGTTAATGTCATATTCTCTAGCAAGATGGTGCTTGGGCACATCTTAGGGCTAATGTATTAGGGTTAATTCAGCCCTGATTTTGAAGCAGATCTTGTTTTGTTTGTTTGGTTGGTTGGTTGTTTTTTTGTGGTTTTTGTTTGGTTGGTTGGTTTGGTTTGATTTGGTTTTTTGGTTGTTTTTTTTTTTTTTTTTGTTGGTTTGTTTTTGTTTTTGTTTTTGTTTTTTTTTCCTTGAAAAATCCTTTTGTAGTGCTCTGGGATGAGAAGTTTATTTTAGCTTGTAAATTCATTAATCTCAGGTTTCCTTGCACTACATGCCAGCCACAATGACCTTTGGTGGGTAGTTCAATATCCTGCCTGTTGGTATTTTCTAAGGTCCTTTTACATGCAAAGACCTTAATCCAGACCCCTCTTCATCCACGTACACATAGAAGGATTTTCAGGGACCAAAGGTCATCCACTCTTCCCAGCAAATATAGAATATATAAGTTCCTATCCACCACTGATTCTGCTAATCTGGGGCATGGGGTTTTCAAAAAATGGTGAAGCCTTGTACTAAAATGTACCTCATCCTCCCAGTGACTCGTAATTCCTACTAACAGAAAAGTCCACTTGTAGAATTTAAGAGGGGCACCTTAACATGAAAGGTATCTACATTTGCAGAGCTATCTTCAAGGTCCCTGTAAAACCAACACATGGGTTATAAAATCAATATGGGATCCTACTTTGGAAGTTTTGAACTAGCTTTTGAGGGAGTCACTCACTGCCATCATCTAAATAAGAATAATAATAATATCCTACTAGGCAACTGATAAACTCCACCAGCTGGATAGCACTGGCGTCCCCTTGTCCCCCATACCTTCCTGGCAGTAGTGACCCCTCCAATGGGGACAGATAATGCTGTATAAGATTTTTTTCCCCATCTTCTTTATGGCAGATTTGTCCTCCTCAAGGCCCAAAGCTGTTTTGTTTTTTTTTAAACAGAGACCTTGGTGGAGTCTGCCTGGGAGGCTTTTGAAAATTAGCGTGATTTCAGATGGAGATGTGTTACTTGGAAAAAAACTGGTCTTGTTGCATAGAAAACTCCTCGGAAAAATAAATAGGTTATAGTAATGTTTGTAACTGAAACAAATCCATCTGAGTTGTGCCTTTCATGTTAATTCCAAGGTATTTATTTCAGAGAGATGCTCTATGTTGGATGATTTTATATGAGAGGACAGATGCTTTACACCGTAATTGTTTGCCACTGAGCCGTCCTGCTGCCTCACAAGCCGCACCCTTTGCTGCTATCCCAAGGTTTGGATTTGATTTCCCTTGAGAAAGAAGCTTGTGTTCACATTCCCCATCCACCTGTGTCGCCTCAATACAGCATTGTATGTTTCCTGCTTTTTTTTTCCTCCCTGCCCCGCCTCCCCCACCCCCCCGAATTTGCTCTCATTGAGTGGCACGAAGGAAAAATATTTTTTAAAAAAAGCCCACCTCCTGCTAAGAGGACTAAGACCTGGGGAGCCAGCGAAGAGGAGAGGCCGCTGCCTCTAAAGTTCAGAAATAAAAAAAATGACTCGTTCTTTTGAGCTTGCTGTTCCCTGATGTGACACTGTGATCAGTATCAAATGCTTGGTGGCAAGGATTTTTGTCAAGCTTTCCCAGCTAAAATAGATTTAACCTACTAGTTGCTCTTTGTGGGTTTAACAATGCATGTGACAATAAAGGGCTGCTGCCGCTGCATTGTTAATACATGAATAGTCCCGGTTATCTGTATTTACTATTGTGCACTGCAGATTTCCAGGAAGGAGTGTTTGGCTCTGGCTATTGATACAGGTCCTGTTTTGCAGAGGGAGCTGAATCAGCCCCTTGGTGATTAGGCAATGCAGAGGTGCAGTTAGGATTTAATTGAAATTAAGGAAAGTACCTGATTGCCTTTGAACTGTTCGCTGGGCTTTCTCCCCTGCTCAGAGCTCGTGCACCTGGGTTTCGCACTTTGCCGTCACTGCCTCTAGATGCGAGGAGTTCACCCTGAGGAAATTCACAAAGTGCCAATATCAAGGAAAAAATCTGCTCCTTGATAGCAGTTTGTGGTCTGCTCTTGGTTGGGACTGGCCAACGGTGTGATGGACAAGAATAAGAGGCAACAAGAAAGAAACTGATATGCTCTGGCCTCCTGGAAAAGCATGGTCAGATGGGTCTCAATGAGATGGGAACTACAAATGCCCCATGGAGGCTCCTGGTGACTCCTGGACACGTTGTTTATTCTCATTTTATATTGACCAACACCTCGAGCATCCAGCTGGGACCTGGCTGCCTGGGGTGGAGAAGGATGGATGATGAAGGCAGGAGAGGCAGGGTGCAGGGCAAAGCAGGGTGTTGGCAGTATCCCTGTGGGTCTGGTGTACACTGTATTAGAGGTGTGTCCCTGTTGCTGCCCCCTGCTTCACTCACCCAAAATACCCTCACAGCCTCCATGGGTCAAGGGGGCTGCCCATGAATCTTGGCCAGCCCCATGAATGTCCCCCCAGGAGAAAATCTCAGTGATGCCTTTGCTCCACTGAGCCCAAGGGAGCCCTTCTGGGCAGTGCCCTTGATGGGAGCCGAATCCTGCTCTCTCCTGGACGGCAAGAGCCCCCAGCAGTCTTGGGCTACCTGGAGTTGGCCACCCCAGGCGAGAAAGAAAAGTTTCTGTCAGGTGCTGGAAAAAAAAAAAAGAAAAACCCCAAAGGGTCAAACACTCATCTATCCTGGAAGCAGTCTTTGCTGGTGTTTCTCTTGGTTTCATTTCCGTAACAATCAGCCACTTATTATTAAATCAGAGCTGCTGGGGAAATGGAGTTAAATTAAGGGAGATCAGAGGCAGGAATGGAAGCGACGTCTATATAAATATCTGCCTATATTATATAGAGTACTGTAGTTAATCAATCCTGAGAACAAAGAGCTTGGCTTGAAGTAAGAAACAGCCCCAGCCAAGTGAAGGAGCCCTGCTGCGGTAAGCAAGCAAACAGCTCTATTGACAAGGAAAATGTTTCTAAAGGCCTCCCTCTCACCGAAGGAGTTGAAAAACAAGGGTTTTCAGCCCCTGGAGCAAGCACTGGTCCCCCGGCTCTTTGGGCAAGTGCGCCTCTGAAGGTTAGTGAGCACAGGATCCAGATGAGGGGACAGCAGCTTCTCTTAACTGAGGCAAAAAACTTATTGATTATACGTTCAATAAAAGGTCAAAACTCCCTTTGAGGGTCACCACAGTTGTGGTAAAGCTCTTCCCAGCCCCAGCCCCTCTCCCTGTCTGCTGAGTGTTTCGTGCCAGTCTCTCCAGGTGGACACCTGGGGTAAAAGTGAGCTGCAAATGAGCTAATCATCATTAATGTGTCGGTAGAACCTGCCAGCCTGACATCCCTCCTAATGGCTGACAAATGTCAGGGTGACTTGTATGCTTTTTTTGTTAATTGAATTGGTTAATTAGGTCCCAGAGGCCTGGCTGCTAATTATGAGCTGCAGTGGAATACGGGTTCTAAAAAAAAAAAAATCCAAAAAAAACCCCACACCAAAAACGCCACAACAAAAAAAAAACCAAAAAAACAAAACCCCCCATAAAATCTGATCCAAGGAAGTTAAAACAAAAGGGAACGATGCGGGGAAAAATAGCACCCCCCACTCACTCACACACACTCACACACAAAACCTCCTTTGTGTTCTTTACAATCTGTACAGTTACCTTCGCTTAATTTCTGACCTGCCACATGCTACTGCCTTCTTGATGTGTTTTTAAAAGGAGGGTTAGAGAAATTCCAAATCTGCCTTTTTTGACGGGAGCATCTGCTCAGTCAGAAACACAGTCATTAATTTTCTGCCAATTAGCAAAAAAAAAAGAGAGAGAGGGAAAAAAGAAGAGGGGAAAAAACCCCTCCAGATTTGCATCTTAATTTGTTACTTTATAAAGACGTTGTTTTTTTTAAAAGTTAAATACTCCCTCCGGTTTGCCAGTCATAGAAAGTGAAGAGATGATAGAAACTTCCCACCAAGAAAAGGCAATTAATCATTATATTTTGCACTTCTATAGCAGCTTTCATCCCCTGATCTCAAAGCGCTTTGTGAAATTATTGTATTAAGTCTCCTGCCAAGCCCCGGCAAGGGTGGCAGTGTACCAGCAAACTCCTTGGGGCCAAGGTGGTCTTAATCTGCCTCTGCTGAAATGTGCCAAGGACACTAATAAACTTTATAATAAATAATTACTAGTCTACCTGTTTCAGGGAAGGGTAAGCAGAGGTGCAGAGAGCATTTGGGGGCTTCCTGCAGCAATACAACTCGGGAGCTGGAGGGAATATCTTGAACCACCTTCCTCTAGTCTCAGCATTCCCACTCCTTCTTTAATAACAGCCTCAACTGGCAGCTACATGCAGAAAGATCTCTGGCCTTGCAGTAATTACATGTATTAGAGCTAGAGCTGTTCATGAACCAGCTTTTCCACTGTGCAGAATACCCCACAGACTATGAAAACTGCATCCACTCTGTCCTGAAAGAAAAAAACTTGGGAATTCAAATATTTCCTTCCAGGCAAAAGTTGAAAAACAAATACCCAATCACTTGAAACATCTTTTTCATAAACCGTATGGTTTGAACCGTGTCTCAGCACTCTAAACTTCTCTATTCACTTCTGCTTTCCTAAAAAAGAATCTATTTTGCTTCAAAAATCAAAACTATTTCTTCTGAATGAAATAAGGGGGTTTTGTTGATGGGGTTTTGGGTTTTTGTAAATTAAATGCTTCCCTCCAGAACTGGTTTGTGCAATTTTAAAGCAAGATGTCAAAAGCCATACCTTTCCAAAGAAAAGGAAAAATGATTCAATTAACCTGGTATGACCATTACTACCTACAACAGCCGCTTCCTGAACCGGTACTGGCATGGGAGGCTCAGCCGCTTGCCTGTTCCCATGTGGATTTTGGATTGCTGGGAATTTTTCTTCCTTCATATAACAGAAGGATACCGTTGACTCAGAAAGTGGAAATCCAGGTGGTCGATCCTTAGTGTTATTTCTGTGTGGACTTGTTGCAGCAGCACAAATCAGTTTGCCTCAGTTTCCCCTTTCTCCCCTTGGCTGGGAAAGCCTGGTGCCCCCCGTCTACCTCCCTGCCAGCTGGGCGCATGCTCCCCGTCTCTTGTCTCACCCCAAACTCTTATGGGCGCCACAGGGCTGTCAGCAGGGGCAATTTGTGGATGCTGGCGATGGACTTGCAACCCTCAGGTGAAGATAAAATACGACAATTATCCTGCTTGCTTCCCCACCCCCCTTCCCGTTGGATAGCAAAGTTGCCTTACGAGTTAAAATAAATTGCCTCACGCTCCCCACTGAAAGCATTCTGACTTTGTCTTGAATCGCGTATTCCAGTAGTCATTATACTTCAGCTGCTTCTTCTTCTTCTTCTTAGCATATGACATATATAGCAGTTCAAAAGTTGCTGCGAGCTGCTGCCAGGTCACATTCAAAGGAAAGTATCTGGGAAGCTGGCAGCTAAAAGTATCTGATAAGTTGGCACTGTTACTGCTCAGCGGGAGGAGGGAGAAGTGAAGGAAGGAAGGGGAGGGGGAGTCAGGCATGAGGGAGCAGGGAAGGGGAGAGATTCAAAGGGCTTTTGTTTCTGGATCAGATTCTTCCAGACTCTGAAACTTTTGCAGAGATGTATGTGCCAGGGATTTTTTTTTCCCCTTCTCTTCCTCCTCTCCGTAGTTTAATGCATTAAAATAACCTATTAAAAGGCCTATATTTGCTTTCAAGCAGACTCTGAAAGGCGCTCAAGATGTCACTATTAAAAACGGCGCTGCGCTTTGCAGGCGAGGGTCTGTGGCTAGGAGAATAAAGCAGAACTGATTAGCTGCTCTGACTTTGCCAGCCTTACAAAGGCTGCGGTGTGCCACAAGTTGCTAGAGAACAGATCAGCAGCTTCTAACCAGCCCGCCTGTATACAAGGGTGCGTCGCTTTCAAACCCAGTTTGGTTTTGCAAAGCCTGACACTGGTCCAGCATTCCCAAAATGTCCCCACATTTCTCCCTTCCTGATGTCCTATTTTCCCCCTTCTGTGAGTCATTTGGGAAGAATCAAAATTAAACTATCATGAAATTCTCTCTGAACCCAGAGAACAAAATACCCCCCTGGGAAGCTACGGAGGGTATTGAATCCAAGGAGACTATGGGATCCCAGTGCAAACACTACGGCTGTTGCCCCAATAGGCTTGTTCCTGGCTACATAATCGACAATGAATATTAGAACAAACAGACTGGAAAATGTCAGCAAATGTTGCAAATGGCCAAAGATATAAAGCCAAGGCACAAAGGTAAAGAGAGGATTGGAGCCCTTACATTCTGCATAGAAATGGTCTACTCTGCACCTTTGAAATTAAGGAACGGAGTTAGTGTCATGCCATGCATCAGTCTGACAATCCACCCCTGAGTAGTCATTGTCATTATACCACGGGTCACATGTGTTACAACTCTATTAATGTGTATGAAGTTACTCCCAGTCTAACACTGGTCTTAGAAAATCAGGCTTAATTAGATTCTTCTTGTAATTAAATGCAATTTATTCTTATGCTTTGTGTTATGCTTCTGGCTTGCCCATACTGTTGTCTGCTGATTATTAGAAATGTATTTATGGAAGGTGTAACAACTGTGTAAGAGCCATGTTTATAGCAAACATACAATTAGCTATGCTTGTACCATTCCCAGCACAGCAGGGGCTCCGTCCCTGAATGCAGCTTGTGATGGGAGTACTCTGCAAATAAATAGTAGGCACAGGCAAGCCTGATCTCATTTGCCTTGGTAGGTTAAGGTTATATCGTATAGAATCAGGCTGAGGCTCTGTGTTCCACATTTATATCTATAATTCTTCCTGAGAAAAGCTCCCACTAGCCCTGACTAGTGACTGACTAACACTTGGCTCTGCTCTTTCAGAGATTTGCACGTGATTAACCCGGTGTGTTAAAAACTGGGCCACTGACTAACAGAGACTACATCTAGAGGAACAAGATAAGCACGTGTTAGTCCCTGAAGGACTGGGATCCTGTGTTATTCGTACCTGTGCAACTCAGGTGAATAACACCCTTTTCTCCCTTCACAATTATGCCAACAGCTGCCCAAGGTACAAGCAGAAGAGCAGGTCCAAGGAGAGACAAGGCTGCAGGAGCGGGCTTGCATCAAGAGCTCCCCTCCATGCATCCCCTCAACAAAAATTTCCAGCCATTGGGTTTTCATACTTCGTTTCAAGGAAGCATTTTCTGAATGGTTCTTCCATGCCTACTGAAGTCAATAGAGTAAATGGAAAATAATCCAATACCTTCAGTAATTTCAATTTAAATCAACGGTAAAGTAGGTGCAGAGAGCAAGCCAAGTCTTCCTTGTTGCTATTTAAAATATTTTAATAGAGGGAAACACCTTTGTAGGTGAGCTGGCTCAGGGAGGGCAAGAGCCCAAAGCACACTGTGGGGACAGTTATTTTCCCCACCACCATGCATGTTCTTGAATAACCTGATTATTCTCATTAGTGCTCCATTCGGATGGCTGCAATTAAATAAAAGAAAGCAGGGGTGGGAGCAGGTAGTAAATCCTCCATATATGAATATGATGAGGAGTTTAGGCAGCTCCTTCCCACTCCCCCTAAAAAAAGTTTTAATCTTGGCCGCTCCATGAATATTGACTGGCTGCATATTGACATGCCACCTGCTGGGGCTGCTTCAGCTATTGATAACCAATGCCATCATGTCTAAAGTTCAAAAACCGACAGGCGGCTTTCATGTTTGTAAACAGTATTGATCTGCATAAATAAGCTTGCCATTAGACTGCCGGATTAAACAAGGACGAAGACAGAACATTTGTGAGATTAAATCCGGAAACAGTTAATTAAAAGCTGAGCAATAAACCCAAGCTGTAAACAGCAGCCAATTAATTCAAGCGTCTGTAGATCTGTGAACAGCCCTTCCCCGTGTTCCTGGCTGTGCCCTGCACCAGTCCCCTGTCCCCCCACCCGCCACCCATCCCCATCCCCAGCATCCTCCCGAGCTTTACCTGCTCTCCTACACCTACCACCAAGCCCTGTGCTGTGTTACTCTGACACCACACTGCTGCAGAAGGCGCTCTGAAAAATAATTTTGAGATGTAGGGGCACTTTTTTTGTGAGGAGGTGGAGAGGGAAGCCCTCTGGGCTCTCCTTGTGCACAGTGCCATTCTGTTACAGACCTCATGTAGGTTCCTTGTGAGCAGCTGTGGTGTGGATCTGGGAGAGGACCCAGGGATCTCTGTGATCTGAATATCTCTTCTGACACTGGCCCCCACTTTGTGGCCTTGGGGCCATCACTTCAGTGCTTCACTTCGGTTTTCTCAGCTGCAAATGGAGAGGACAAGGCCTTGGGATGTTTGGCCTCTTCAATTCAGCCATACTTTCCAGTGACAAACAAGCCATTTCATGAAATAGAAATGTCTGGGTTTTATATAAATTTTCATTTTTCAAACAACCTCCCTCCAGTGATCTCAAAAAAATCCCCAGCAAGGTTAGAAGATTTTTGGGGTCTTAATCTTCTTCTTTGTTTGCATTCCCTTCCTCCCTTCCTCCCCTCCTTCACTTTTTCTAATGACAATATGAGAAAGAGGAAAGGAGAGAATAAAAGATGCTTAAAGGAAGAAAGAAAAGTTTACTTAACTAAAAACAAACAAGCAAATTCAGAAAAAGAAATGCAAAAGCTATTTTAAATTTTCACTTGAAAAGATTCCCATATTTTCTAACGAGTTCTGTTAGCTACACATCCTCAATCCACGCCTTATAGAATTACAGTTAAGTTGGCTGCATTACAGATGATTTAATGGTTATTTTATACTCCACATGGAAAACTTGTAGGCTCTAGAAGGCAGTGCAGTGCAGCTGAGTCTATAACCGTGTGGGATTTATAGGGCCACTGCCCTCACCACATTGAAGAAGGATGTGCAATCCCCTACCAACTCCGCTTTCATAATTGGGGAATTGGGGCATAGAAAAGTTATGGAAAACTGGGAAACAAACCCAAACCTTCAAAACCTTCTCCAACACCATAAGCACTGAGCTATTGCTAGCCGAGGGTTTCTCCAGCAAACAGTGTGAACTGTCAGCAGATCTGCACAACCCCCAGGGGCTATTCTGCTTGGCTTTTTCTATCCTGGTGCTCCCTTCATGGTCTCATGCTGATGTTACTGAGGGCAACTGGATCCTGTATTTGTAGATGGACAGACTGTATGGTTTCATTAACATTTTCTTACACTGGCTGGCTGTACTCCTATGAGTGGTCCCAGTGGATTATAACTGACAACAGCAGATGACAGAAACACCTAAACTTCCCCAAAGTTTTATGATAGTACCAAAGCCAAGACTTCAGCCCAGATGAAGTCCCATGTATCACTCCATGAATGTGATGTGTTCTGCTGGGTAAAATACCTGTAGTTT
The DNA here is from genome assembly GCA_013400875.1 of Anhinga rufa. NCBI lineage: Eukaryota > Metazoa > Chordata > Aves > Suliformes > Anhingidae > Anhinga > Anhinga rufa. The sequence continues at coordinate 19,202 of VZTV01070928.1, read as the reverse complement.
ACATTCTCCACCAATTTTTCAGACTTAATCTTAGGTTACAACAAGCTGCTCCCCTTGGGGTATTCCACTTACATTGTTTTCCCTCTCATGGGAGGAGCACAAGAAAAAATATCTGATGAACAGCACTGGAAATTAAATGGCTGTCACTCATCTTTTTGCAATAATGTTCTGAGGTCATGTTCTCCACTCTGGACAAGATCTGATGATGGCAAGAAAATAGTAGGCAAAATATTTTTGTGTGCTGGCACTTTCTAAGGATGATAGTTGCTTATCAAGCAAATAACACACAAAAGGAAGATTGCACAGAAAGGTGGCTGAGAGTCCTCTGTTTGAAGCCCAGCATCAGGAATTAGTATTATCAGATCAGTAGTTTTAAACTTGTACACTGCAGACTTTTAGGAGACCATGGACTGCTCCTAAGAGGCTGATTTTTGTAATAAATTTAAGATTGCAGAAATCATCCTATTTTAGTAAGAAATGCTTGTGCTACCAGCATCTCACCAGGTTTGCTGAAATTATGTAGAACAAAATCAAACCAAACAAAACCAAACCAAACTAAAAATTTCTTTATTTTGCAAAGTTTAAAGGTGCTAACTGCAATAACCCAATGCCAGGCTGCTTCAGTGGCATAGCTGAGGAGCTGTGAGTGGGAAGGAGAGAAATGGTGCCATGAAATGAAACAAAGTAGTTGCAGTGGGGTAGCTGGCAATGCCTTCAACGTTTTGAACATAGGTTTTGCTACTACTGCTAATTTGTGTGACTCCCCTCCCAGGGGTGCAAACCTTGACAATCACTGAGAGCTCTGCCTGCACTGCCCCACATGCAGGAAGGTGATGCTGGAGCTGCTGCCATGCACAGCTAAACCTCTGGATATCAGCAAGTGTGTTCAGCATGTGTATGGGTAACACTGGTGGACATTGTCACAAAGTAAAGCACTCTGGGGCAATTATCAAAGCTAATGGAAAATAAACAGTAAAAAAATCACATGACATTTCTTATGATTTGAGTTTATATTTTTTCCTTCCCTATTTTGAGGAAAGTAATGGAAATCTTCATGAATCCCTCCCCGCAGTGGCTTAGAGAGCCAGCAGTGGAAGTGGGCTGGTCAGTATAAAGGATGAGCCTGTCCTGCTTTCCATCCCCATTCCTCAGAGAGCAAAGCTCACCTTTAAGATCCGGGCTGGAAGTCAGATGTTCAGCCACTGGTGACTCCTTCCTTCAGTCAGCCTCCCTGAAGGGTGTCCTTAGGCCATTGGGGGGAGGGGGGGAATGAGTTATTTATTTAATGAACAAAACCCTGTGCACTGGGAAATTAACTTTTACAAGTCTGCGCATTGACAAATGTGGTACAAATTGCTGTTGTCATCAGTGACCAGTTCCTCCTGACTGGCTCTGCCCAAGGCCTTCGGCTGGAGGGACAAGACAGGTCAGGACTCTGTTTGAGACCTAATAAGCCTAAGCCAGTCACTGGTTTTGCTTTGGGCACCCCCGAAGCAGGGAACACTTGGGAAATGCAAGTATAATTCTGAATCATGAGATGATTTTAAAATGACCTCTGAAAACCCCCAAACCAGTGATGAGACCTGGCACTGCCCTGGATGGTCAGAAGGACATTGTGCTGGGCAGGAGGGGATGGTGTAGGGGCTAAGCAAGGCATAGACCTTTCTCCCTCCTCATCCTGCCAACTGGGTGCTGCAGGCCCACACTAAGCAAGAGCCTCATTTCTTTGACACCTCTCCATTTCACTGTGGGTTGAAGGCCATGTACAATTCAGCATGAAGAGTAATAGGGGGTAGCACAGCCTTTGAAGATCCTTCTACCTGGCCTCCCTCCAAAGTTTATTACTATTTATTACCTTATTATGTTATTACTGGTATTTAATGCTATCTTTTTTTTGCACTACAGTCATACGTCAGACCTCTGTCATGAACCAGGACCCTACAATACTAGATGCTGTACAACTCCACAGGAAAAAGAAGGCAGCACTTGTCCCCAAAGCTCACAGCCTAAATATAGTACAGTGTTATGGACTTTTCCCTTCATCCAGAGCCCTGTTTTTATCCTCCTGGATTCAGCTCATAAATTCATGTGCAAGGACTGGGTTTTTCTTATAAGAACTCAAGTACCACCAGTGACAACCAGGAATGATTTCGCTGGTATTACCAGTCTGCTGACTGCAATGCCCAGTGGAGCACAGCCACGTTCATCCACAGCAGAGCTGGACCTCAGAAATCAATAGGTGTTTTTCCCTGGCTTGAGTCAGGCTCAGGATAAGATGGTTCAGGGAAATTTCAGATGTATAGTGCTGGGGGAGACAGCAGAGTGTTAAGGATGCTGCTGCTCCCCAAAGGCTGTAAGTAAATGAATTCCTCTCCAGCTGGAGACTCTTATAAATGGCCTTCAGTCCAAAGAAACAGATCTGTTTAAATTACAACAATGTATGTGTCACAGTATGTAAGAACCTGTTTGGATCATATGGAAATAACTATTCTTGGATCACCCAGGTCTCCTGACATCACTTCCTTCAGAAAAAGATCCAATTACTTCCACTGAGAGACCAAAAAAAGGAGGGGGCGGAGGGGAGGAAAAGCCCTGTCAGTGGAAGGTCAGAAAACTCTGCAGGTGGAGACCCCCTCTTTTTTTTTTTCCTTTTCAGAATTGTTTCAATTCTTCAGCACAGAGGAAGGAAGGATGGTCTGGTGGATAAAGGTAGAGGCACTGTTGACAGTTCAGAGAGTTGGCCCCCGTTCCAGCTCTGCTGCAGACATCCTGTGCAACCCTGAGCAAGTCATCACCTCCCAGTGCCCTTCCTCCTCCTCTCCTAAAATGGGGGTAAAACCATGTTTACTTGCCTTTCTGGGGCGGACACATGGTTTGAGGACTTCTCCCTCCCAAAGTTTGGAAGGGTCTTGCAGAGAAGGGAGGGAAAACACCAGGATCCAAACTGCCAGCTGGCAAGCTGCTGTGTGCCCTGCGAGGAGAGCAGAGCCATCTCACACCAGCTGAGGAGCTAGGCTCGCTCTTTCAGCCCAGTGTCCTGAGGTTCAGCCTGCACTGTGGGTGCTTGCAAGCAGAGGTGATGTGATGTGACCTTGGTTTTGGTAGTTGTGTTCAGCAAGATAAAAGATGGATTAAGACAAAATGCGAACAGCAAAAACTATATGCCCGAGCAGCATCAGAGCACAAAACTTTCTGAACAAGACAGGATTCTGTGTACCTCTCCACAAAGTAAATACTACCACATGTGCATTAAAAGGCTCCTATTATTTACAGAGTGCTGACATGAAACCCCCTGAAAGAGTTAGTATTTTGTTAGGTAAACGTTTTTCCCTCTGAGCATTTTCCTCTTCTCCCTCTCCCCTCCCCCCTGTCCAATAACTTACAGATGTTAAAACAATAAATTGAATGAATAGTTTCCCACACTGGAATGCCTGCATGCCGAAGAATGCAGAAATGATTTCTGGCCAGTTTCTGACACTGATCTACAACTACACTGCAAATATTCTGTTGCTCTTGTATCAAGTCTTGAGCTGCTCCCTGCCAAGAATTAAGTGCTTGTTCCATAAACCTGGTGTAGATTATCACTTAGCTGTATAGATGTATCTAATAGAATTAAATAGTTTGGCTCCTGACCAGTAACAGATGTGCTACATATAATGCAATAATAATGAGACTGAAAGCACCATGTTATGCCAAGGGAACATTGTGAGATAGCTCACATTTCTTCTGTTGCCCAGTCAAAGCTCTGTGAAAAGTAAATCGAAAGTCCCATGTTTATATGAACAAAACAAGCTTTGGCTTTCCTTCTTTTTTCATTTTAATCTTACAATGGGTTTGTTATCCAGCCCATGCACAAAGGCGAGCACAGGGTCAGCTTTTGTTTCTATGGAGCAGTGGATTTGCTTTACTATAGTTTTATTTTTCACTGAAGTTCTCCTGTAACTTAAATGGTTATAATGAAATAATGTTGAACCAAGTCATAACTATCTGCTTGGGACATCTAAGCCCATGTAACTTGACCCACTGGGGACAGAATGGGTTGGATAGGAGGAGGAAGAGCTCAGTTAAGCTGATCTTTTATTTTCGAAAATAAAACTAAAAAAAATAAATAAGTCGGGACATAGTCCTGCGATGAACTATGTATTTTCTACAAGACACCCAAGTCCTTCTGTTTTCTATTGCAATGGAGGTTCTCAGTCCTCCAGCAATGAGTTTCTTTATATCTTCTGCAGGGAAGGGAGGAAACCCCTCGGAGATCAAGCGCCCACGCTGAGTCTCACCAGCAGACTGCAGCAGGGCCAAGGGGGCAGCCACCTTCCCATATCACCACTGCTTTGCTTCAGGTCGTTGCAGAGGCTCAAAGAGGAGCAGCGGCACTGGTGGGGGAAATGTGACCTTCCCACCAGCTGAACTGAACCTGCGTTATCCACCACAGCTTTTGATCAGTGCTGCAGCTACCTGGCGGCAGGGATGGGCGGGGGAGAAACTGCTCTGCTGAAATAGGGACAGCCAGTGGGTGCAGGATATCTCTCGAAAGTGCAGAAAAGGCGTCCAAACAAGCTATTACTGGATGCTGGCAATCTTGCTGCGTTGTTTCTGTTCTTCAAGTGTGGGCATGGTTAATGAGAAAGTTGTGAAGGGGAGTGAATTCCCCGAGTACCTGACTGTCTCAGCCTTTCTTGACCCGTGTTGGTCTGGGTACAGACGGAGTACAGCACAGAGACTGCACTGCACGGGCAGTCCAGGTTACAGATGAATATCAGGGCTCCAAGATGTTATTGTTAGATCTATCAGCTGTCTTTGATGCCCTAAGGTATTGTTGAGTTGCTTTTGATCCTCAGCAAGAATAGATGGGACTGTGTTCTGCTCACTTTTCCCTTAGCTTTCAGAGAGATCTCAGAAGGTAATTTTGGATAACTGCCCTAATTTATTGACCTCCAGGGAATGCTGCCTGATGTTTCATCAGTGATGTACACAAAATCAGTGGGGGTGATTAATGAATTGATACGTTTTTGTAATTCACTTGGACTGACAGAGCTATTATTAGCACTGGACAAGTACCTCTGAATATATTCTGTGACTAAAATTCAAATACAACATGGAAAGGCTAGGCTGTTGTAGCAATATTCAAACAAAACCAGCTTCTCCAGCTCTATGTGGAAAGACCACATAGGAGAGTGTTAAGAGGGCTGGTGCTGTAACAGAGAGGAGTTAGTCCTTTGGGAGAACAAGTTGGTGCTCGCTAGTTGCTAGAGCTTGGATTCAAGACCTGGAGATGGTCCACTCTGATGGACAGATGTAACTCCTCTTTCTCTCTGCTTTCCCCTTTTGAAAGGAAATGCTCTAGGTGACAGAAACATGAACATGACCATTCTTTTAAGAAACAGTTATCGAAAATTCATGCAAAACTGGGTCTCCAGAGTTATGACTGACAGCAACACTAGGGCCAGGGCCATGCGACCTGACCACATGCCTGATTAAAGTGAAACTCCCCTGCTTGAATTTCCAGGATCAAATGGCTGTAACACATTGTATAGACCAAGAACTGATATCCTGTGATAAGAAATTTTGGACCAGGCAACATACTCAAACTATGCTTACAGACAGTTCTGAGGCACAAAAAGCAGCAGCAGCTAAATTTGGCAAATAAATTATTCACCCAGCTCTATTAAAAGCAAAAGAAAAGCATAGAAAATAGCCATCTGGGAAGCAAGGAAAAGCTCAAGACAATTATCCTCCTTACTGTACATCATCCTCGCAGTAATACTCAGGGAGAATGTGACAATTGATTAAAACTAATTGGAGGTTAAATTAAATGATAATTAGCATTAATCAATAGCGGTGTTGGCATACCAGCACATCCCTCCTTTAGGCAATTCACCTCCAATCCCCAACACACCAATAAGGCTGGTGATCTGCGAGCCCAGCATGTGCTCCTGCCATCAGTAAAGAAGCAAGTCCCAGCAGCATTGACCTGGAGGGTTGGAGGAAAGAGAACATTTCAATGAAAGACAGACTTGCCATCACGAGAGATGGCTGCTACACTACTCCCGCAGCTAATTGCAGCCAACATCAAAGACTAGGGTGCCCTCAAATGATGGAGGCTGGTAACGACAACTGAATGCCCGCCTGCTTTCAAACAGCAGATCACAGAGAGCCTTGCCTTAGCATATTATTCTGCTTTTGTTAAGAACACTCGTTTCTCTTCCTCTCTCCTTTTTTGTTTTTTTTTTTGGTGTTATATTATTGTGTGGCTGGTGCACAAGGAATAACCATGATTGTACAGTCCCTGCTAAGGCAGTATTGCCTCTTCACAAAGGGCCAGTTTAGCTGGGAGGTTGGGGAGGAAGAGTTTGCTCCAAGGGTATCATATGCAGACACACCAGTTAGCAAGCTTTTTGTTCTGATCTTAATGTTGAGTCCTAATTTGTGGTTGTGTTTAAAGGGAGATGAAGTGCCACTTTGTCATTCACCCAGAACCCTGGTTCTGCTTGAATACATAAAATACAGGCACTTTTTATGAGCACTTGAACCGTGCGTGTGTGCCCGTGCATGTGTGTGTAATGCCCTGCAGTCATCCACCAGTACTTGGCTGCCAACAGTCAGGCAGGAGGATTTGGGACCAGCCACATGCGCTCACTGAAGATCCACCTACCTCATAACCAAGAGCTGCAGTTCCCTCTGCAGTATTGAAAATAATTTCACCTCAGGAGGCTTAGAGCAAGGATTTCTCTAAACAATGTCAACATTTGGATGCCAAATTTGATAGTTCTTGGGAGATTTTTGGCTTCTCTTGCTTCCCCAGGTATCTCCATTTGGACCCTGGAAGCACAAAGCTGTGCCGAGCGGACACTCACAGGAAAAGGAAAGAAGAAAGTGTGTTAACACTGCTCACATCTTGGGCAGTGCTTTGGGGTGAGCGCAGGGAAAGGAAGCACAACTGCTTCCTCTCCCTTTCCGTGATCTGCCGGGACCAGGTCTGAAGAGCAACAGCCTGTGCAGAGCCACTGGAGAGTCTCTCCACTGTCAGTTAACTTTATTTTCTCACATAAGCAAAAATGATTCAGCTGAACTCAGCCAGCTTCTTGTCCCCATCCCCAAAGCTAGGGAACCAGGAACGTGAAAGAAAATCTTACCTGCCTTTCAACGTTTCATCAACACAGCTCACAGAAATGCAGTTTTGTACCCAGCGCAAGGAATGCTAGTATCAGCACTTTTGTGCCAATGCTAGGGAATTTTGTTGATTTCATACTGCTAAACTTTGCTTCAGAATGTTTTGTCAATCTACATGAGGTAGGGAGGGAAAAAATCCTACTTTTAGCTAACACCACCGTGCTGCCAGAAATCCTGATGTTAATCAGGACTAGGACAAGATATCTTGCTGTTAAGTGTGGCTCATTCCTACACTTTTAGTCCTTGCATGTCTGCCAACTGCATAGATTTCCCATGGGCTACCACATGGTCCTGCCCTCAGGTGGTCACCTGAAAGCACTGCAAACATGACTGTGCCATGGTTTTGGAAATCATCTCTAGTCCACCTGCCCCAGGCTGGGAACGAGTGACTTATCCCTGTTGGGAATGGATATGCTTTGCCATACCATCAGAAGAATTCTGTTGCCAATAAAACACCATCTACCCTAGGTGGATTTGCCAGTTCAATGGTTCTAATTTTACCTTTTCGGTGTGCTTAAGTATCAACACATTTATGGCTGTAACCCTTGTCCTCTCCTTGTGTCCTGCACAATGTTGTCCAGCCTCTCCCCAAACAGAGGCTGTAAGCCATCATTTTCTAGTGGGTTTTGGAGGAAACCAGGTGTTGGAATACATCTCTAGGGACCACACCTTGGCAAGCTCTCCCAATGGTCTGAATATCTGGAGGAACCAATTCTGATCCAAACTTGGGTATCCACTTCATCACACTGCAGTCCTTGAGCCAGTAAGTCATCTGCTGAGAAGAGACACCAGCTCCCGCAGAGTCCTGTTATGCATTCAGCTTCCAGTTCAGAGCCATCCTGCCTCTCAGCTGCTCAGAGCACACACACAGCAAGTGCATGTCCCTCTGCAAAAGGCTGTGGTAGACCTACAGAGACACCAATCTTGTCTTCACTGCTCTATTAGCATGAAAAGCAAGGGGCTGTGTTAAGTAACCAGATATTCAGATTGCACCCAAGATAATGGGAAGAGGACAAAAAGAAACATCTCTCCAGCCTAGAGGAAAACATGGCTTTCATTGCACTGACCACACACATTAAGCATCTTTGATCAGGGAAAAAGCAGGTGGTAAAAGACAACATAGAAAAAGCTTGGTCATGCCTAACACGTCCCTTTCCAGATCAATATATTCTTGTGAAGATATAATCTTCCTGCTGTAATGCTGACAGGTTAATGACAGCATGAGTTATCTACTATCTAAATGCCCACATCAGTACCTGAGTTAGATTAACCCTGGACGGACTTAACTACTCATGCATGTGACTACATAACCTGTCATCACAACCCCCTCACCAGTGACTTTTCCTGCCTTTTATTTATTGAACCATCATGCTGTGGGCCCTCACTTTCCCCTGCCTGTGTGATGCCGGTTGTGCTGGTGGCCAGGAAACCCCTCCATCTCCTCCAAGCCACAGCCTGGGTAGGTCCACCTGCGAGGTGACTCTGTCTCCAACAGGGACACTTCCAGTGTAGGCACACCATCAGGTGGGAAGGACCCTCTTTGCCATGGGAAGGAATGGACAAGTGGAGATACCTGCCCTTTCAGTGCATCTGAGAAGTGGAAAAAACCCCAGTTACCTGTTTCTATGATTTCACCAGCGCATGGCACTTGTAAATTTGGAGTGGAACTTTTATTTTTAAAATTAAGACTCAAAATTGTGTCTGTGTATTTTCCTGAGTTTGGGTTTTAAGTGCAATCCAGTCCTTTGCAAAAAAAAGGTCCATACAGCATGCTGTAATGGTGGATGGGAGGCATTCCTGGGATCCTGCCCTGGCTTTGGCCCAAAATTTGCAAAGTGAATTACTACAACACGTAGCTGGGGTCAGGGTCCAGTAACATTTGCAATGAATTGTTTGTGCTGTAGCTGGCCTGGGACTCAGGGGATTTAGGCTCTAATCCTGCTTCTGGTCTTGACCTCCTGGATAACCTGGAAGAAAAAGGCAGAAGGTGCAAAATTTTAAAAAGGGAATTTGAATCTGTTGGTTTAAATTTCAGTAGAATAACCCTGCCACACTCCCATCAGCTGCCAGAGAAATGCTACTATTAATTTCCAAGCTGCCTCATTTCCCCCATTTATAAAGCAGAGTCGAACCTACCGAGTTGCCTGGCTGCCAGATCTCTGGACTCGAGCACACCCACTGCACTCCTACAACAAAAAAGATGAAGAGGGCAAATTTGGATGGGCAGGGTGCAAACATCTGCTTGTCCCGCCTGTTGCATTTGAGCTGGAAACACTCGCACTATTGCCTGGGAATATTAGTAGTTTAACACGTAACTGAATTAGCAATGAGAGAAAACAAATCACATGTGACTGAGTGTTCTGACAGAAGCAGCTTTGATGTCCTTCTGGTTGGGCTTGCCTCCTTTTCAGACCAGCCACCCCCCACCTGCACCCCACCCCACCCTGTCAATAAACTGTTTGTTTAGCCTCGCACAGATTATTCATTTCTTGGCACGGAGCTCTCAGCTCCAAAGAATTAACATTTGGATTGTATTTACTGTCTAGCAAAGTGCCAGCGATACAGCTGGGATTCGTTGCAGAAACTATTTTGATGGGGGAAATCAATGACAAACTGAGAAGAGGAGGATCAAACAGTGAACCCTTTTGCGATCGTTGTTTGAAAACATTGTGTTGGTGATATTTGGAGTTTATAAATAGGGGGTGGGTAGCAAATGGGGTAGGATAGCCTTCTCCTTGGTCCTCTCACTGGCTCCCACACACAACAACCTGATCCCATCCCTGTCCTAGAATAGATTAGTCACAGGATATTTCATTTTAAACCCAAGCTCATGTATTTTTTCCTACAGAAGAGGAGACTCTCTGGATGTTTATTGTTATTTTGCTGGAATTTCTTTTTGGTTGGAGAGGGATTTGAAAACTAAATACATTTCCTGTTGGAGGCCGAGGGCTGCGAGTTGCAAGTTGAAGCATAGCCTTTGGCTTGGTTCAGCAGTAAATAATCACTTGTGTTCCAACAAGTCATTCGCATTGGCAAGGGCTTCCAGCACCTGCAGATAGAAGCGCCCGGGGCAAGTCCAAGCACTTCATTTAGACTGTCCCTTATTACGATCAATCAGACCCCATTCCTCTTAGCCACAGGAAATTCTAGGCTTAACCCACATGCGTTTTAAAATTAAAAAGGTGGAGAGACATGCAGTTAAGACACAGAAGAAGAGATACGAGAGTGGAGAAGGGGTTTTATGTTTGCAACAGAAACTTTCTTTTTCCCCTTCAGTCCTCCATGTGAAATGTAAGCACATGAAACCTTCCTCTTATCAATATTTTGATGCTTGGAAAATTCTAATAGTTTGCCTTCACCCCGATTCTACTTGTATGCCTTTTGTGTCACCTCATTTTCTGGAATACAGGCACACACAGGAAATTGTATATCTTTGTCTTCTTATTTTTTTCTGCTAAGCTTTTAATGCTGTCTGGGTTAACCCATTTGGCAAATTCTCTGAGCCGAAGTGGTGTCAGAGCCCAAGAGGCAGTGTGTTTGTCCTTAGCTCTCTGGTCAAGAAGCTAACACTGCAGGACTATCCTCTCCTGGGGAACAAATAGTACAAATATTAAAAAAAAAACAAACTTGTCTTTTGCATCCCAAACCTACAGCAGCTCACTGAATGACTTCTCTTCAGTGGACCTTGGATCAGGACCTGACATCATATCTATGTGATGTGTGGATGTGGATTACTGCACAAGCCAGGTTGGGGGTCATCTCTGGCTATGCTTAGGATACACTCCCATTTCCTCACATCCAAATGGAGTTTAATTTCACACAATATATTTCCTAGTCCAGGTGTCACAAAACAATAAGTGCTGCCAGCAGTCATTTTGGGCTCTGCTATAGCTCTTTGTAATCTCAAAGCTGTTGCCAGAAGAGACAAAAATTTTGAGGCAACAGGGTGAATTGCTTGCATGGAAAGCCCTGGGGTCTTCCTCATTGAAAGTCTGAACCCTCTTCTTCTCCTCTTAATCACAGTGCCACAGACTAAGAACTGGGTGTGGGCTGCTCTCTGACCCAGATGGAGGTTTGACTGGCCTGCAAACTTTTAGCTCTAGCTGTGCTGGGGACACTTGGAGCATCCTGGTGCTATTTTTACCAGTAGTAGGAACACCGAGTTCAGACTTGCTCTGCCACCAGCCAAAGAGGAGCTTGTAGTCCTTTGGGAGTGTGACTCAAAGCAGCTATCTCAGCACCATGGTGTCCCTGAGTACCAAAATAATCATGGATGTAGGAACATCCCAGGCTGAAGCAGGGAGCCGTGACTCACCGAGATCACACAGTGTCAGGTTGCTTTGCTGTGCAAAGATGGTTTACAGCATAATAAAATAACATCTAGTCCTCCCCCCTCTGGAGATACTAAAGGTCTTTAGCCCTAGGACTCCAGCCTTGCTTAATCTGCTGCTAGTTTTTGTAGTAATGCAGACCTGTCACCGCAAGCGCTCGGTTGTGCGTGCACTGCATCACAGCAAAAGTTCACTTCAGCAGGCCATTGCCATTGGCAATTAGGCTGAAGCAAAGCTCAGTCTCCATCTGAAATGTAATGAAAATGCTGGAAAGGCAGCACCAGGTCCCACTCGGGCAGACTCCGCAGGTTCTTCTTCAACCAAAGCTGGGTAAGTGGCAGCTGCCACCATCGCTGCTGCTCCGTGGGTGTTGGGGGCACCATTCATCAAAGTAACACCTGAAGAACAGCCCTGTGTCAGCACCAGCTGCCAGGACAAGGGAAACTATTGTCCCCTGCTCAACAATAGAAAGGGCTCCTTTCCTCCTCCTCTACTAAGTAAACTGTTAAAGACCGTGACCCCTGGAAAACATAAAAAGAGTGGAGGAATTTACAGTCGCATGTTACAGGTCAAGGCATCAAGCATTTCACAACCTTGTGATTCCAGCCAAAAGCTCCTCTGTCTGTCTGCTCTGTGAAAATGCAGCTCCCATCTTCACATACACACACAGGGGCAATGGATACACATGGTAAATATTTTTAAGGGAGGCACAGCTTTCATTTTCTGACCTTCCTACCATAACAACCATTGGTGAAGGCATTAGCAGCAGGGCAGGCTCTTCACAGAGAACTGAAAAATATCCAGTGGACATTTGCAACCATGAACATCAATGTCCCACCATACAGTGCCTAAACACAACTTATAATGAGGGTGATGTTAAGATTCTGTCTAAAATAGAACAGAAATGGGATGCTGTGGCTTCATTCTAGATGGGGTGGAAAAGTTCTGGGTCCAGGGGATTTAGGGAGGGCTGGAGCATTGGATGAAGGGCAAGCCTGGTACAAACTAAGCAGAAATGGCTGAGGGGTGCTTGGGAGCTTAAACTGCACCACAGAGTGGAGCTGGGCTTTCCAGCTGAGCCAGACACCATGCCCTTGAAGGGGACGCAGGAGCCTCAAAGCTTGGGATACAGTAGCCTTGCATTAGCAGTTTCAACACAATGTGAGGCAGGGTTCAGACCCAGGGTTGGACCTACATTAACAAACCCTTAAAGGGAGGTTTGATTAGAACAACTAGTGTGAACAAGTTAACAGCTTTTTACTTGCTTGGGCAAGACTTTTTCATTTAAAGACCTAAGCATTTGGGAGAAAGGACATCTGTGCTAAGGAATGACCACTATAAGCAAACACTACCAAGATTCCTCTTAACTGACCAAGAAAGGTGAGATATTCCTAGTACTGTGAGAGCAAAAAAGTGAATTGCAAACCTCCCTCGAAGTAAGAAAACCTTGTTATCTTTCTATACAGTGAAAAAAGGAAAAATCTTTAACCTCTCAATTAAAATATATATATATAAAGTAAGTCCTACTCACTGATCTTCTAGAGTTCAAAGCAGTGCTGCTGTATGATCTTGTAAAACCATTGTGAAAGTCCCTTACTAACACTGAATACTTAAGACATGGCTATGTCTGGATTTCAGACTGAGAACCGAACTCAAACACATCTTGGTGAGCAAGACCCAGCCTTTCTGTGAGGAGAAACCATGAGCACTCTTGGAGGCACACTATACCTGCATGGTTCACCCCTTGCCTGTCACATCACCAAAACTCAGCCTTCTCTCTCTCAGGATGAGCCTGTGCAGGGCCATCACAGGGGCAGGGAAGCAGTCCCAGCACATGGTCTGGGTGGATAATTACTGATGGCGATGGCAGAAACTTGGTTGTATGTCTAACAGCCTTCTAGTCATGCAATGGGAGAGGGACCAGAGGAGCTGTGACCATGGGGAAGCAGCCTGACAGAGTGATTCACCATGGCTGCACAAGCCAGATGAATTGCTCTGCCCAAGAGGGTCTGACCCATATGCTTACTCTCCTCCCTCCTGCCATGGCCTAGGAAAGAGCACACAGAACCTCCCCTGAAACTTCTATGACCATAGGAAATATAAATTTTTCTGCAGCATGCAATACTGGATCAAGCCTCGAATATATGTAGGCGTTGCTCTGTGTATGTTTGTACACAGATGCACACAAACATATTTATATTTATTTGTGTGTGCAGAGGATTAAACAAGGTTTGATGCATAGGCATAAGGATGCACAAGAGGAGATCAGCAGATATTTAAACCCAAATTTTCCCAGTCCTATCGCAACAAAAGAAATGCAGGCTGGTAGCAAGAGCCCATGCTTTCATCCTTCTTACATCTCCAGCACCTCCATCCAATATTTTCCAGTAATAAAAAGTCTAGCTGTAGCCAAATAAGAGGCCATCGCTGCCATAAAGCAAAGAGGAAGCAGAGCCTGTTCCCACAGTACAGAGTCTGCAGGAACATTTGCCAAAGTCCTCGGAGGAAATGTGCTGGCAACATCTCAAGGGCGGAAAATAACTCCATGCTGTACCTGCCTCCCACCTTCCCCTGCAGACACTTACACACACACACAGCTGGAAAGAGAGGGACAGATTTAAAGAAAACTGACACATCTTGTAAATTAGAGGAGGCAATCGCATTTTTTGGAACAGCTCTGTGTGATCCCCTAATGTGGCTTCAGTTCTGCAAATGTCACATGAATTATCCATCAAAGGCTAATAACTGTGAAAGGTGATGGGGTGATCACCATGCAATGGGAGGTCTTTCCTTCCAAGGCATAAGCTACCTGTGGCTGGTCTCATCTGGCCATCTCTGTCCCAGTGTCACAGAATAGCCTTTACAAGTCCAGGCATTGCTTTGCTTCCAGCACAGGAAAACAGCTATTTCCAGTTTCACCAGTGGTTTGTGTGATGCAGACACCTTAACACTCATATCCAAAATGGGATCTCTAAGCATGGGCCATTGAGCAATGGGCCATGCTGCATTGCTGGCAGCAAACACACCCTCCCTTCAGCTGCTCAGCTGAGCCCTGACCTACTGACTCTGGGTCCTCCCAGGAGCCTGTGACTCAGGACAATGCAGAGGCCATGGGGGTGCAACATGTGCAGCAACAAACCAGGACAGTGCTGAGTGCTGCTCCAGGCATGGCTTGCATGCACAGTTTGCAGCAAGAAGACAAGCACAAAGGCATTGGACAGCTTTGGGTACCTTCTGTTTTGGGATCCCAACAGTCAGGGAGAGGAGTGAGGTGCCCATCATCTGAAAAATCACTAGGCCAAATCTGGTGTTATATCCCTGCTATAAGACCAACCGCCCTTCTCAGCGTTTGTTTCAGATCATCTCCAGATCAAGTTTTCCTCTAATTTCACCCCCTCCTTGCCCCAAACCTTTAAACATGAGATGTAACCCAAAAACCAAGACAACAAGAGAGAGCCAGAAGAAGCCTCCTGGATCCTGAGAGGTGTCATATTTGATTTTTCCAGCTAACAGGAAAGTGAAGTATTTAATGCTCCCTTTCGGATCTGATCCTTTCTTCTGTCTCTCTGCCTTTATAAACCAATGCTGCGTGGGGAAGAGGCTCAAAGAATATCAATTGTCTTTCACAACGCAGAGACCTATTCAGAAATGGCACCCTGTTCTGCAGGAACCCAAATGATTTTTCAAATGCTTCTGGCAGAAGAAGAGTGCAGAATCCTTCCAGGATTCTTTATCTGGTAAGACGGCTCTCTGTAGAGTTGGGGGAGGGAAGGCTGCTGTTAAATTTTCTAAATTTTTTTTCTTTTTTTCTCTCTTTTCTATGACTTTTCTGCAAGAGGATAGTTAAAGAAAAAGAAGGTAAAAAAAAAAAGAAAAAAACCAAGGGTATGGTGTAATGCAATCACAGGGCTACTGCTCTAAAGCTTTCTGGAGGTCTTCCTCTTCCAGACCATCTTGGACTGCAGTTGGAAGTGCCTCTATGAATTTTCAAAGTTTTGGTGGAACAGGGTTTCTTTTCTCCCTAATAGAAAAGAATGAACTAGTCACAGAATCACAGAATCACAGAATCACAGAATCACAGAATCACAGAATGGTAGGGGTTGGAAGGGACCTCCAGAGATCATCTTGTCCAACCCCCCTGCATGAGCAGGCACACCTAGAGCAGGGGGCACAGGACTGCGTCCAGGTGGGTTTTGAATGTCTCCAGGGAAGGAGACTCCACAACCTCTCTGGGCAGCCTGTGCTACTGCTCTGTCACCCTCACAGTAAAGAAGTTTTTTCTCATATTCAGGTGGAACTTCCTGTGTTCCAACTTGTGCCCATTGCCCCTTGTCCTGTCATTGGGCACCACTGAGAAGAGTCCACTCCCATCCTCCTGACACACGCCCTTCAGATACTTATGTTTTTTTAAATAATCTAAGCAGCAATTTTTTCTTCTTCACTTAGACAAGCAGAGCAGTTTGCTTCAGTTTGCCCTTTTAAAATTATTTTTTAAAGAAAATCTGAGGGGGAAGTTTCGTGTAGTATATTACAAGGAAGGTCTCTCATAGACCCTTAGCCTCCCAGTCATGTTTTTGAAGCAATAAATAACACAGGTTTCTGATGTTATGATTAGGAATTTTCAAGGCAATTCAGGTGATTTGGTTTTAATCTCAACACAGACTACAAGTGCAGACTTAGGATAGATTTTAGGTCAATCCAGGGCAGTCTGCCACCAATAGAGGCAATCCTGCCCCACCTCCTGCTCCTGCTGTCTTTCCAAGAATGGGCTGATACTAGTAATTAAAAACTGAAAAACTGAGCCTCCAAGAGAAATTACTGTTTCCTGATGGATCATCAAGCTGTAGAAGAGCGCCTGTATTTCCCTCATGCGTATGGAGCTGCTGCAGGTGGTTGGCCCTGAGGCCACGAGCTGCCAGGGGACTTGTCACCTGCTGCAGAGATGAGATGGCAGAGAGCTGCGCCTTGGACATCTACACTGCATATTGTGACTGTCAACATTGAGATTTGTAACCTAAACTGCTGATGTGTCTTTGAATATCTTTTTGCCAGCCTTGTAAATTTTATTTGTTGGTGGTCTTTATTTATAGGCCAGCAGTAGTGTGGGACTCCAGCGTGGAGAGAAAACAAGAGCAAGCGGAAGTTATTCCTGCTCCAAAAGATTCTCTTCCTTGGTTTAGGGTGCACAGAGGCCAATGTGAGTCTTCCTCTGGATTTCAGGGAGCTTTGGATCAGGCACAAGGTGCATCATTATCCCATGATAGAATAAAGACACATACTCGTTTTTATGAGTGAAAAACTGTTCTTTCTCTCCAGTGAATGGCTGAGATCTGAACACAGCTGCTATTTTGCTCTGTGCAGTGAATCACTTCTGATTCTTAAGTACTGAAACAGTGACATGCATTCCCCCCGCCTAACATGTGGACCTTTCTCCATTATTGTACCATGAGAAGAATATAGTAATTCATGCCATCTTTATTTTTTTAGCTTCATTATTGCTGGTCTCCTTTCACTTCAGGCTGAAAAAGCAGGGAACTGGGACAGGGAGGAATGCTGACATTATCCTAAATTATGAAATTTCTTAGAATGGGGGATCTCCAAAAGTACTGGAGTATTCAAACATCTCTTCCTCAGCTGGTAAACAGGAAAAGCAAAAGTGGCTTTATATGAACTAACAAGGAGATATGACAAAAAACCTGCTTTTTATTAATTGTTAGGTTGTGGTAGGTTTTGCTTTAAAGATGAGTTGGGTGTTTTGCTGGCAGAACTGGCTGTGCAGAAAAGCCTGCATCCCTTGTTCTGGCGCATGCTGGGGATTTGATATCTACCTGATAATTCTTAATATCACACTGTAAGAAAGAAGTGTGGCAACTGTAAAGCATTTAGGAGGGATAAACAGGAGTGATCAGAGGCCTGGGGAACAGAAGATACGAGGAGAGACAGAAAGAATGAGGCTTATTCAGTCTAGAGAAGAGGCAGTTTAACGGAGACAACCGTAGAAAAATAAGGCTAAGCGGGATCTTTGGAGGTCATCCAATCCATTCCTCTCCCCTGAAACGATCTCAGCAATATCTAAATCACTCCTGATAGATATTGCTTTGACCTGTTCATAAAGATCTCCACCAGTGCACAGTCTGCAAGCTCCCAAGACAACCTGGCTTACTCCTTCATGAGTGTCACTACTAAAATATTTTCTTATCAGCTTATTCTGAATCATTCTTTCTTCAGTTTAATGCCTATCATCTTATCAGCCATGGTCAATTCTGAAACAAAATCAAACTTTCGTTTCTGTTAGCCACTCCTGTGTTAAAGGAAATAAAATGACGTGATTTTTTCTTGACAAATCCACACTGGCTGTTATTCTTTTCTTTTTCCCAGGTGCTTCCAAACAACTAAATTGCTTGATATTTCCTGGAGCTGAAAATACAGATGAGCTGGTCTGTAATTCCCATGTTTCTCTGTTTTCCCTTCCTCTGTATAAAGATAGGTACCACATTTGCCCTTTTCCATTTTTCTGGTATCTTGCTTAGCTTTTCCTGGCTTCTCAAAGATAACCACAGGTATCTAAGATCATTTCAGTCCACTTTCAAAATATTCTAGGATGAAGTTCATCAGGTTCAGCCAATTATAAAACACGAAGCTTATCTAATTTTCTCACTTCTTTCCTTATTCTATGCTGAACTCCTATCCTTTTTCGATTCAATTTCCAATCCTGTTAGCCTCCTGCTCTCAACTGATCTTTTAAATGAACACTGATACAAAAAAAAGCTTTAAACACTTCATCCCCTTAGTATCATCTGGTGTTACGTTTCTCTTTTCATCTTCTGATAAATGTATTTGTAGAACAATTTCTTGGTACTCACTCTTCATATATGTAAAAGAGATCTGCAAAGAAAAAAGGAACATGCTATTCCTCACAGGCACCAAGGGCAGGACAAGAAATAATGAGCTTCAAGTGAAGGTTAGACATTAGGAAAAGTATTTTACCTGTTAGAACAAGAAAGACCAGGAATGCATTATCTTGGGACTTTGCAATTTTTTCTGTCATTGGCAGTCTTCAAGCACAGGTTACACAACTAATTTTTAGCCTTTTTAGATCTGTGAACTCATAGCATTGCTCCTCACAGGGCTTTATATACAGCTGGTTTAGCCCAGTACTAACAGGATTTCTACTGTTTAGATCTGCCTGAGAACTCTGCCCCCGCCCCCAAGATGTGCTCCACAAAAATGCAGAAGTCTGTGGGCTGCACTTTAGGAATCCGTGGATTAGACAAACATTTGTCAGGAACTGGGTCAGGGGTTCCTGCCCATCTGCTTTTCTGCAATTCAATGATCCCCAAATTCCTAGGTACTATAGCTGCATCCTCTACATTTGTGATGTCTCAGAAGTGAAAATGTTCTTTGCAGTTTCATTGCTTCCCTTCACTAAACAGTAGCTCTGAAATTGTCTGTATTTTTTAACAAACTTGATAACAATTGTTTCATCTGCCCTACTGACCTATTAGTTAGTGATTATTAATATCTAGCCTATTNAGCCTATTACATCCACTTTATAGCACTGCAGGTAATGCAATGATGCTGTAGCAGAGTAGAGACAGATCTGAACTCCATTCTCCTCCAATCTCCAGATCATTCTCCTTTCCTTAAATCTCATCCATCTGTATAAAGGAAGAACTGAACTGATGTTTGGATAATTCG
>VZTV01070923.1:1454-23633 GCA_013400875.1 Anhinga rufa | reverse complement strand
ATCTCTGCTGCAGTTTCCAGAGAAGAAAACTGGTATATAACCTGTGAAGAGGAAAAGGGATCACTTACTTATATTTTCTAAGGTCAGCTCGTTACCAACTCTTTTAAATTTTTTTTTACTATCCCTTCTTGTCTGCATTATTAATTTTCCTGATTTTTTTTTTCTAATTTTCATTGCTTCCTAGATTGTTTGATACACATTTATTTAAACTTGCAGATTGATGACCTTCCCCAATTTAGTGAATGTCTTTCTTTGAAGATTAGGTAACTTTGATGGGAGAAAATAGAAACTCTTTCTGTAAGTAGCTTCATTGGCTGCATCAAGATCAAATGATGGATTACTGACAGAATGTGATTTAAAAATTTTATTATATTAGAGTCCATGCATTTTAGAATCAGCTATAAATTAAAGCATTAATGCTACAATACACAGAAGATGAAAATATTATCAATTTGCTCCAAAGATCGCAATGATAGTCAATATTTAAAAACTAAGTGATACTGTCTCTGTCAAATTGATCTAGTATTTTGAAATGATATTGGTTACGAATTTCCCTTATTTTTAATGTGATATTGTTGACTGTATGTTAGCTATTTCAGGGTAGTTATCAAATAAGCGCTTTTCATGTGGCTGATATAAGCTTCATTGGTAAATTGCTTAAGACCCTTTTTCAAAGGTATTGAAGGATAGAAGTTCTCCAAGTCCAGTTGTATTCACAGATACAGTTTCTACTGGAGTTCCTACTGATGAAGTTAATGGAACTTTATCTTAAACTTTGTGCATGTCCTACTGCTTTCCCTGATGCCCTTGTTATGGTTCTGTTTTCCTCTGCCATCCCAACGATTACGGTAAATCACACTGTGGTATGAAATGACAGCCTTCTTCTATAGGAGGATTCAAATGCATGGCTTCCCTTGATACCACCATGCTCTGTATAGTTTTTATACGTTATTATGTAAATCTTGCATGGTTATTATGAAACTATGAAATGAGTTAAAAATTTTTCATTTCTGTTCTTTATGCACAATTTATGCTGGCATAACATTTCAAAGATTTAAGTGACACTTTGGATATGTAATCTGAAGGATGTCTTCACAGGATTTTATGCTTGGATTACAGATTTGAGTAATAGGGAGAATGGCAGCATTGTCCAGAGTGGCATAGAGGAAAACTTGGTTAGAAACAGAAGGCAAAGAGCTTGGGCCTGCATGCTAGGCAGAGCATGCCGTAAGATATCAAAAAGAGCTTCTCCACTCTCACCTGCTTCTGTCAGTTTTGCACATTGCTTGTATTTTGGTAGATGTTATTGTGAAGTACCTGCTTTCCTTGCACATGGTCACAAACTCTAGGTAATATAGGCAAATATGAGTGGAGTTTCTCCGTGTTTGTATTTTGTAGCCTTTCTTTCACGTTTTTTACTTTGTGGTTGTGTACCAGTTCTGCAATGGAAATGCTGTCTATGTATGCCATTGATAATGGCAGGGCTGGCATAATTCTCCAATGTCCTGTCATTTTTACAGCTACTTTACCTTTTTTCAAAGAGGAGTTGGTATCCAATTATTTGACTGAAATTTACACCACACTGAATCATTAAAACAAGATTGGAGGAGTGCTGCTTACATTGGGAGAACCAATCCTCTGACATCTTTGGTTGCCGACACACATGTCTCGTTGTTGTGGCTCTTAATGTGTGGAGAGAGATGAGCACAATTTTCTGAACTTGTTCATGGAGATTACTGTTTGTGGTCAGGAATTGTGGGACCTGTCTACAAGTGTCAGCGAAGGTGGTAGTTAATGCCAGTAGTGACAGCAGTTGTATTACAAAGGGAACTGAGTGAGAGCAGCAGCTTAGTGATATAAGAATCACATCAGAGGACAGTGAGGGGACTTACTCTTCTTCCTTAGGGTTCACCTCTGTGATTTACACAGGGATTTCCCCATGCCCTTTTGGAAGCCACTGGCAAGATGAAGGAGTAGAGGTCAGGACATGTAAGCTGATGAGCTTTCTCTTTCTACGCCCTGAAGAAGGATGTCAGCAGGTGGGATTCTCTGGGGCAAGGATGGGGCAATCAGAACATAAGAACGGCTGTGCTAGGTCAAACCAAAGTCCACCTAGCCCACTCGCTTGTCTGATAGTGACCAGAAAGAAACATTTTAAGACAAATACAAAATTATCTTCCTTCCAAGATAACTTTCCAGGATGATGTGTGGTATAGTTTTCTTTCCAAGCAGAGTTGAATGTGGGTTTGTTTGAGGTNCCCTTATTTTAATTACTTTTTGTTTCTGTCCTTGTTTTCTACAGCATCCTACAGAAATGCAGTCTGTAATATGATTATACTTCATATGGACTTTAAGTTGTGAATATTCTGCATGATATTCCTATTCTACCTCATATTTCTCATATGTGAGAAAATGAGTATTTGTTCATCATGTCCCTTCCATGAGTAACTTTGCATTGTGTCACACTGAGCTGTCTTTTTCCAAGGTGAGTCTGTTGAACTTCTCTTCATGTAGATGTCACTCTGTAACCTCCATCCGCAGTATTGCTCGTCTCTGTAACGTTTACAGTTCTGTTACTTTCCCTTTGAAATAGGGTGACCACAGCCGCATGCTGTGCTAGAGAACTGGGTGCTTTATGAAGTTATTCATTGTCATATTGACCTTTTTGTGTTTTGTTCTCTGTTCTGTTCCTAATAGCACCTACCATTTAATTTGCTGTCTTCACTGCTGCTTGGGTTTCAACTGATATTTTCAGAGATCTTTAAACAAAGACACAAAAATATCTGTTCTGATTGGTGTCAGGGTTTGGACTCTAAAGCCCACTATGGTGTGTGCCTTGTTACCGTTATTTTTTTATAAATGTGTTACTCTGCATTTATCAAAGTTAAATTTAATCTGCTAGTTTATTTTCCAGTTGCTCATTATAGAAATTCCACAGGTCTTCATGGTCAGTTTAGGACTTGATTATCCTGAATAATTTTTTATTGTCAGCAGACTTTGCCAGCTCACCTCCTTTTGCACAGTGTAGGTTTTGGCACAGATGCATGTGAAACTGCACAGACCTTTCCCCATTATTAAAACTGACCATTTCTGCAGTAATTTTTATCCTTTAACCACTTAATAATTTACAAGGGAGAGATTTCGGTCAAGAATTTTGTAAAAACCTCTCTTGGAAATTCAGGTAGGCTGCCAGCTAAATCAAAGTCATCTACTCCGTAAGTTAGATGATTTCTTTGAAGAAGTCTGATAGATTTGTGAGGTGTTATTTCTTCCCAAGAGAGCTATATAGACTCATCATCTCTGTCTATATTAATTCTGTTATCTTTTTTGTTATTTCTACTATTTTGCATAGTGTAGAAGTTGAACTTGTAGATGTTCATTTCATAGATGCCCTCTGAAACTGGCTTGAAAAAGTGGTTTCGTATTTTTTACCATTCATTTCATTTGCCAATTGTCTGATGTTAAAACAAAAAATTGGATTTGTTGCTTTGATGTGCTTGCTGTTTCATGTGTGTATGTCATTTCAGTAAGCAGAAGTGACTTGCTTTCTGTTTCCTGAGCAGCATCTGTTACTGTGAGGATCACCTTGGCCACAGGTCACCTCTCCCTGGATGCTGTGGTGGTTGTAACTCAATGATACAATGGTTTTGCCAACATGAAGCTTTCTGCTCCTTTGTCCCTGTCTGTCCATACCTGCTGGACTGGGGCAGACTTTGTCAAGCTGCTTACAGCAACTGTTTGTTCAAGAAATTGTTCAAGAATGTGTTCCAGTTCAAAATTCCTCCTCCTCTAAATTATTTTTAACCTGAGTCTCTCTCTGTTCTGGTTCATAATGATTAATGTCCTATTACATATGACTTACAATTATGGCTGGGAACAGGGGAGAAGGGTAAAGAGCCCATGAAATGCTATTGCCATCAAAGTCTTTTTATTGTCAAATGACAGCTTGCATGAACTGCAGTCACAAGGAGTGCTTGGTTGGAAAAGGTTTATGATAGAGCATAGTGGTAAACAATGCTTTTTACACCTAACCAAGTTACATTATTAAAATCTACAGTGACTAATAAATGATAATTACCAATAAATTATGTAGTTCATAATTTGTTCTGTGTTTCATTGTAACAAAAGCCTGAATATTCAGTGTCAGGGTTATAAAAAGTTATGAGTCTCTAAGAATGCCATAAAATACTCTGCTGAGCTCTAGTATCTGGTAAACCACAGAAAATCATGTTGCTATAAGATCTCTAGGTCAAATTCTATGGTGGCTGTGGTGACTGTCAGCCTTGTTGTCAATAAAACCTTCCTGATGGATGTTGCTCATTCAAGAGTTGACCACTAAGTTGGCTAAGGATCAATATTGCTTACTTTCAGATTCCCTGGGTGGTGATAGATTTCCCGTAGCTACAGTGTAGTATTTGTGCAAAGCTAGATGCTGTAAAGCTCGTTGTTATTGTACTGTACAGGGTCTGAAGTTCGGGCTGCATACCAACCACCTGCACAAGATGCAGCCCGCTATAAAACAGAGCAGTTTTTAGAAGAGCTTCCAAATGTGATTGACAACTAAAAGGTAAACACTCCCCGGATACATCATCTCCCCCTATGCTGGTAATTGATTAGACTTAAAAGAGGACAGTTGTTACAAGAAACCACATTAGCTGATTAAAAAGTCTGCAGGTTTGGTGATGAGCAGCACGCTTCCAAAAGCATGTGGTCTGTTCTGCCTGCAGAGGTGAGCGTTGCTTTGGTACATCTGCAGTGGTTGTAGTACTTATTAATAAATCTCCTTAAAACAGTTTGTAAGTGTACATTGGGTTTTAGCTACATGTGCTTTTTCTCACGTGTGGTACTGTTTCTGGCTTCTACTTATTCAGAGTGGAAAATTAGTTGAAGGAACATGGGTTTGCGGTTTAGCTTCAGGTCGGATTACAATTTGGCTTTGAAATGAAGGGAAGGATTTGCTTTCAGGTATGAAAGGAGTGCTTGGAATAAGGCGTGATGTGTGGCATCACGTGCTCTTTTAATTTATTTATTTATTATTAATGTCACTATACTATGTGGCTTGCGGGGATAGGAGGCCCCGCTGAGAATGGCTTCAGGAACCATGGCTGCTACAGGGCTCTTCCAAGCACCATGGGGCTGGCTGGCCTTGGAGGGCTGTGGCAGGGGGCTCATGGCCACCTTCGAAGTGGTAAGTTGCATGTGCTATCAGGAGGTAGGAGTTGGGAAGAGCTGTGATTTAGAGAGAAGCAAAGGCTCCATCCAGGTTTTGAAAACAACTGCTTCCCCTGGTGGCGCAGTGGCTTCTGGTTTGCTGTGCTCATTGCATTCACGAGCTCCTGTGCTTGGCAATTCCTCTGCTTTTGGATTCATGTTCAGAATAGAAAATAGATGGAGGAGACATGGGGGTCAGGTTTAGCTTCAGAGGGTGTGAAGGAGACAGTAGAAGCACCACAGCTCAGTGGGGTTCCCACTCTGCAACAGCAGCAAAAATCCATTGATCAGCTGATCGACGGTGTCATGTCTCTGCATAAAATATGAGCAGTTAAGTTAGAAACAGTATTTCATTTCCTTCTTTCCCTTCAATGTTCAACTTTGAGTGTACTTCTACCACAGTGTCAAGATCTTACATCGCACACCTGGAAATTTGGGCTTGTACTATAGGGTTTGGAGGAGGTGAGCTGTTCTCACGAGACACCTGTTGTCTTTAGAACAAGACCAGAACAGTACGTCAGAGAGACAATCAAAAAGAGACTTCTCATGCTTTCTGGCAGGGTATACTCACTAATCCCTTGTACTTGTACATTGTTAGAGTACTGTTTATTCTTTGCTGTGTTGTAACAAGATCTCCGTCACTGACTATTTGTTCAAGGCTGGTGACAAAGTGGCATTGCTAATATGTAAGGATGACACTTGAGATTTTTGTCATCTACTCCTGCTTGACAGCATTTGTGATTACTGAGATTTGATGGCTACTTCAGTATGCTATGGATCCTACTAAAAATGGCAAGGTCTGAGTACAATATTTATATAACATCTGAAAAGCTTTGTTTTTCACTGTGTAGTGATATGGGCATGAGCACCATGATAGGGGAGTGTCATCTTAAGTTGACGGGTGAGGACCCTCTTTGCTTGGAAAAGAAAGTGTATCCATAGCAGTACACTTCAACCATTCTATGTAGAAGATTATTTTTTTTTGTTACTTACTTTTATTGATTTGTTTTGGGAAAGTTTTTTTCCTTCTGGGCTGCTGTTCAATTTTTCAGGTTCAGGGACTGTTGTTCAGAAACAAATACAAGTCTTTATATAGAAGTCTTTTGGCTTTGTACTTGAAGAGTTGGCTTAAAGGAATATTCTGTTCATATAATAGAAAATCTCATTTATTCATTAACAACTAATGTCATAGAGAAAAACTGAAAAGTCTCCTAAAACTTTGAAAATTTTTGTGGTGCTGTGTTGCTGGTAGGGTTTTGGGTTTTCCTTAGGGATTTTTTTGTTGGTTTTGTTTGGTGGGTTTTTTTGAGACTATTCACAGTGGAAGACAAACATCAGATTCAGCTGAACTGTTATCCTAGATAAATTAGAAAAGATAAAATAGCATTCACAAGATAACTTATAGCCAACTCAATGCTGAAAGCAGGGTCTGCTCTGAGGTCAGACCACGATGCTCAGGGCTTTACCCAGTTGTCCCTCTAAGGACGGCAAGACTGCGCGGCTTCACTGAGCAGTCTGTTCTGTAATCTATAATCCTAAGTGAGGCTGCCATTGCAAATGTTTCAGCAACCCTTTTATTTTCTCTTTTATTACAGGACTGCTGTTTACATTTAGTTAGCGTTACACTGCACCAGCTGCTGTGCATTTGTGAGCTCCTATATGTTTTAATAAAGCTCTATTAACATCATTCTTAATTATGGGTGGGCAATACAAGTCAGAACTGGAGAAAGCTTAACTTTTTCAATGATGCCAAAAGACGTTTATCAGCCTTTGTGAGCTGTGGGTTGTATTTCTAGCCCTTACTGTATTTATGGCAAGGAATACTATCCTGTGTAGTTCTGTTGTGAGCCTAAACTCTACTCTTTTACAAAACTAAATTGAAAAAATATTTAAGGATTGATCCTCTGTAGAGCATCTGAACAAGATGAATGTTAATTGATGGTTTCAGACAAACATCAGTGCTAAATAATATAGCTACATTTAATTTTTAATATGATTTAGACTTCCAGATACAGATGGATCAAAAAAAATAACCTGAGTACCTCCTTGCCTTTAAGAAGCTCCTAGTATTTCTTCATTTGTGAATTTAAGAGAAGATGCTTTATTTATGTGGATTGTTTATTTAAAGAAAAGCAGTCTTTAAAATCCCTTAGGAAAAAATACTTTAGAATGTCATTGAAGCTGAGGGTAAAAACCAAGAACAAAAAATTATAGTGGTGCAATTGTTCTGTGAGAATTAAAGTTGGAAATTAGGAATTTTGGGGTCAGTTACAGAAATTATTAGATTAGTAAAACTAGATAGATATAAAGCATCTGAAAACCTTCAATTTAAATTCCAGTGGATTTTATGCAATAAAAAAATGACTGTGATAAAATACATTTAAGTTTTTGTTGAGTGTAGGTTAGATTACAATGACTTTTTTTTAACAATGCTATACTTTATTATTATTATTCTATTTGTCTCCTTATAGTTTCACTTGCAGTTAGTTAGGTCTGTGTTTCTTAAATAGCATATATATGTATATTTTTAAAACATAATAGTTGTAACCATAAGTCTGAATTTCCAGCAGTTGCAATTCCCATGGCTTTTAATAATTATAGCTCCTTAAATATGTTATTACCACTAAGATTTGATTTATAAGTTTTGCTTTTACATATAGCATAGTTTATTATTCAATGCACACGGTAACGCTAAGCCAGAAACTTTAAAGCATGCTGCTCTATGGTCCATTTAATGACTAGGAGGTAATCTAAATGCATTTGTCTCAGAATGGCAGAAATTCTGCTTAGTGCTGCAACTGTTCTAGTGCAGTGTCCTAACCTCCTGGCTCCATCCACAGCAGAGTCAAAGGTAGGATGGATCTGCCTAGCAACATTAAGAAAGTTCAGTCTTTGCACATTAGCGCAGTGTGGGAGATGCCAGAGCAAGATTGCAGCCCACCCTGGGTTCCCCTTCCTTGATTTATACTTGGCCAGTCCTACAGACTCCTTTTTTCTGTTTCAAACATTGAGTACCTTCATTCCTACCCAACTGCCAGAATCTTGGAATGAAAAGATTGATTTATATTTCCTGTACTAACCAAATACTGCTTTCCATGAGAAAAAGCAGAGTGAAGGAGAGGAAAAAATTTAAAAAAAAAATTAAAAAAAATTATTATAGAAAAGATTTATTCCAAGGTAGTTACAGAGAACTACTTTTTTACATCTCTCAGCATGACTATTCCAAGTATCAAGGTTTTAGGGTGAAATACATATATTTTCTTATTTAATAATGGCAACTTTCTGCTCCTCGTAAGTGTATAGTACCCAAAGCGCTGGAGCACTAACATCAGCTGCTGCTGCTTGCCGGTGCTGCAGCGTGTTTGCCACATTGCCATCTGTCGTAGTTTAGCCCCAGTCAGCAACCAAGCACCACGCAGCCGCTCGCTCACTCCCCCCTGGTAGGATGGGGGAGAGAATCGGAAGAGTAAAAGTGAGGAAACTCAGGGGTTGAGATAAAGACAGTTTAATAGGGAAAGAAAGAGCCGTGCACACAAGCAAAGCAAAACAAGGAATTCATTCACTGCTTCCCATGGGCAGGCAGGTGTTCAGCCATCTCCAGGAAAGCAGGGCCCCATCACACATAAGGGTTCCTTGGGAAGACAAACCCCATCACTCCCAATGTCTCCCACTTCCTTCTTCTTCCCCCAGCTTTATATACTGAGCATGACATCATATGGTGTGGAGTATCCCTTGGGTCAGTTGGGGTCAGCTGTCCTGGCTGTGTCCCCTCACAGGTTCCTGTGCACCCGGCACAGCCTGGGGAGCTGAAAAAGTCCTTGACTAGTGTAAGCGCTACTGAGCAACAACCAAAACATCTCCGCATTATCACCACTGCTTCAGCATAAATCCAAAACATAGCCCCATACTAGCTACTGCGAAGAAAATTAACTCTATCCCAGCTGAAACCAGGACACCATCCCTGCCAGTTCTGCTCGTGGAAGTAGGCTCCTGGGTGGTTTCTGAGTTTTTTCTAATTGACTTGTTTGTTGTGGAGGTCCTAGGTCTGTGCCCACAGCAACTTGTATTTCCCAGCTTCCAGGTGCCAGTTGGAGCTCTGTGGGACCAGGGAGCTGCTTCAGGCTTATAGAAACCTGGGACAGAAAGGTTTTTCCAATGGCTCCAGGAAGGAGGCTGAAGGATCTGCCTCTTTGTGCATTTTTAATGCTACCAGACATGCCACAAACACTTGCGAGACTTACCCAAGCCTGCTCCTCTTAACATGCGTGTCTTTAAGAATCAAACTCAAATGCAGAAAACTTTGTGTGATACTGCAGCATATTTTGTGAGTTGGTAGTTTTAAAGCATGTTGGTGCCAAACTACTGTCAGCAAGCAAAGCAAAGAGGTTTTGATGTCTGGGTATTTTCTTTAAATAAGGAAATTTCTAAACCTTGCTACCTGTAACCATTAGAAGCTGTTTTTTTCCTCACTGCTGCAGTGCTTTTCTCTCTCCTCCTTTGCCCCTGTCTCTGCATCTTCATGTCTCTTATATTTTGTGCTCTCCCATTTCCCTTTTCACATGTAAATGCAACATTAATATATTGAAGGCTCTGTATTCTTTCCCTTCTCATTCTCAGTTTTCAGGCTTCTGCTAATTTTTTGATCCCCAAATTCTATCTTTGGGATCTTATTAATTTTTTGTTCTGCTTGTACAGTTCTCTTTCTCTCCTCTTTTTGCATCATTCATGTCCTGTCAAAGCTTGTTTCATAGTGCTGAATGTCCTTGTTATCACAACCATTCCTTTCCCCCCTTCTCTGCTCCCATCCCAGACAACTGCACTGCGCTTTCCTGGTTGTGTTCTCACTGCGCTACTCCTGTGCCTCGGTGCTGTGCTCCTTCAGCCATGTGGCTGTGCCTTCGGGGGTCAGGGAGAGGGAGCAAAGACCTCAGCTGTGGCCATGTCTAGTGAATTGGGACAAATTTAGCAACTGCATGTTATGGTAGGTGGCAAGTGTGCAAGAGAAAAGGATAGCCCCTTGTCTTTAATGAGGGGATGGTACAGGAGTTTGGGTGTAACAACCCTGCGAGGAAGAGGCACTTCACAGTTTACTTACTGGAATGCAAAATCATATTGATTTTTTTTTTTTTTTTTTTTTGTATGAAGCACTTTCTAACTGGGAGTTGGTTAGACAAAACAAAAAGTGAATTTAGGGTTAATCTCCTTGAACATGAAAATGCTTATTTCTTCATAGTGGGAAGACTAAACCCTTAGCCTATGCTTGCATACAGGCTTTGTATTTTTGTTTCATCTCCCAAGTTTCCTCAGAGCCATTACAATCAAATTGTAAATGAGAGTGAAGAATAAGGAATTGTTGTGTGTTCAAGTGGTCAAATGCTTTTTCTGTGAGAAAATCAAAATGAAATAGAAATGGCTGGGAACATTTTTTTCTAATAGGGAAAAATTTTGCAAATGTGTTTTATGGTGCTTGATTTTTATAGTGTCTCAGACACAAAATACTTACAGGCTGCTGTGTATTGTAAGATAGGTGAGGACTGAATGTTAAACTGCCTGAAGTCATATTAATAAGCAAAAGCATAGATAGTGCTATGAGGATTAATGCTAATTTTTCACTTGTCTACGTAACCAGGGATAAGTACTTACTAGCATAGGTATAAATCCTATTTAAGAATATTTCTGAAGAAAAGGGGTGGAGGTAACGTAGGAGTATGACTGGAATGTGAATGTTCAGCACAATGAACTCTGGATAAAAGCGTGCCAGTTGGGTTTTGGGAGGATTTTGCATTGATTTGCCTTGCAAGATGGAGGAATGTGGTGAGTGCATGGGTAGGGACGCGCAAATGGTCTGAAGCAAAGCAGACAGAATAATGCAGTTAACAGCAGTCATAATAAAAGTGATATACAACAAGTAATGGTTGCTTACGAGGGAAGAGTTACAGGGATTAAGCTTACTTAGCCCTCAGTGACAGCTACAGGTTGCTCTCAGGCTGCTGCTCCATGGGATGGAGGCAGACCACAGACAGGAGCACAGTGCCTGCACCTTCGGACCTAGGTCTGTCCTGGGAAGGCACAGATTCGCATGTGGCTGTGGGTAGCGCTTCCTGTAGGCCGTGTCAGTCAGTGTCCCAAGGGAACCCTGCCCTAGCTGCTGTGCTCTCTCTGATGTGTGTGGTTAAATATGTAGGAAACAGAATTTTAAAATTAAACTGCTCGTTAGATCTTAAGTAGTTTTGTTATTTTGCGAAGTAAGAGAGCAAATCTGAATTATTTACAATTGTTGTCATGGACTCTAGAGAAAGAGCACGTTTGTGAGGCATACAGCCTATGCACTTATTTTTTTTTCTCCCTCATATGCTCTAAGTGCACCTTGAAATGCCATTACCTGCTGTAGCTGAGAACAAGGTAATTTGTAATGTGGAACAGCTAATTTTTCATCGTGGTTCCACTGGGGCATAATGCAAAACAATCCAGTATAGCTACAGTGGTAGTGCAATAACCTGAATTCAGAGCAGGTACCATGTCAGTTGCTGTATCCTGTCACCTTTGGCTAATAATGAAACTATTTGCAGAATTACTGTAGGCTTTTAAATATATTTGACACATTCTACTTTTTGCAAAGTATAGAAGCCTATGCAGGAGGAAAAAATTTTTGCTTGGGCCATTAAAAAACAATAAATAACAATGCAAATTATAGTTAGCTGATGTCTTCCCCAAATCTAGGAGCCTTAATTACGTTAAGGAGCTAATTTGGTGGACCAGATAGAAAGATAAATGTTTTCAGAGCCAGCTTGGGCAATTTTCTGAGTTCCTTTTTTTAAAAAAATTGTAGTGTGTGTGAAGGAGCTGGGAAATGCCAGCTCTTTTAGGCTGGCAGCACCCTGTGATGTATTGGCTTCAAGAAGAGTCCACCTTAGAACAACTTGCAGTAGGACAGTGAGCTGCTATACTTCAGAAGTGTCGGTGCACAGCTGCAGAATGAAGCTGCCCTGTGAATTTTGTTCTGTTGTCTGGAAACTCAGCTTTCAGCTGCAAAAAAGCTTAAAAGTTAAAAACAACAACAAAAAACCAACCCAACAAAAAAAAAAAAGGGCTATTTTTTTTTCTTTTGAGGATTAGGTCCTAAAGTGCTCTGTGTTTCATCTATTGCATATTTTGTCTCTTCCAGGACACCTAAGTAAGAGGTAGCATGCCCCTGTGTCCAGCCAGAGCACTGATGTGGTCGTTCTGCTGATGTTCCCTCAGAGGGACAATTTTTTATTTCTCTTGTTTTACCCAGCTTCTAATTTTCCTGTAACTTGCTGAACTGTGATGTTTTCCAGACCGCTGTTTTGTTGTCAAATTAAGTTGAAATTGGCCAGAAAATCTGGGAGTTAGTTGGAGGAGGTCTAACAGGCTCTGTGATTGTATAAGCCTGCTTTCGCATACCCTGTGACTAAAAAACACCTCAACCCCCAAGAAAAAGAACCCCTTAATTTTGCTACAGAGGTGGTATTCAAATGTCCCTATGTGTTTGATCTGCGTGTTTGGATTCTGCAATCAAAGTATTACTGTACATAGCAGTATCTGTATCATTAATACACTGGTACTCTGCAGTGGATTTTTCTTCTCAGCAGAGCAAATTTTGCTGTATTATATTGAGTTTCTGGAGAATCCCTGAAAGGTGACTGAAATTTTAAATCTTGAATTGCATCATAATTCCTTCCTGGCTCCTGTGAGCCAGTCAGAAAACCCATTCTGCAAAGCTAGATTCTATCTCCTTTCTGTAGATAACAGGAAAAATAATTTTTACTGTGTAATAGCAATCCTCTTACAAGTCTGCCTGAGTTAGCAATTCTGATAATCTTAAGTAGCATGCTTCCTCAACCCCTGTATTTACAAATGATTTACTTATTCAAGGCTTGCCTACCAGAGTCAAAACCAACTCATCTGTCCTCAAAGAGGAAAGGATTACGGACTCTGAAATCTGCTTTTAATATCAATTCTGTTGTTGTGTGGAACCGATTACTCTTTTACTAGCTTTAATCGAGGTTGAATTATTTCTGATATCATTTGATATGAGAAAGAAACTGAAAGCTCTTAAAAATAGTAATAAAAGTAAATCCTCCTTATAAGTTGCATTCAAATATTTAAAGTCATGTAAGTTAGCATCCCTTGAGTGAGAATCTGTCTCATTAATATTAATCTCTGGACTCTAATGAGAACACTAAGCTACAATGTAATGCTAAAAGGGCACAGGTGTGACAGTCTCAGAGAAGGTGGAAGCCCTAGATCCCCCAGGCTATTAAACTCTAAATTGCACTACCTAATTATTAGGCAATTTCTTGCCTGGTTATTGAAAGCAATGAGGTTTTTAGTGTTTATCTGTGAAAAATAAATGCCCACAGAAGACAATTTATTGTGCATGGAATGACATATCACTGAATTTCCCTGTAACAGAAAAATATGATGGAGAGGGCTTTGTGGCCCCACTGCTTTATCAATATACTAATTCATACCTGGGCAGAAGAATTCCATGGAAAGTCATCTTTTTGTCTTTTTTCTTCCATGGATTCATGATCTCCTGGGCTGCTCTGTTTGTGTCACAGTGATGCTGTGTTGGCAGTGTTGAAACTGCACTGCTCTGGTTGCAAGCCATTAAAATGAAATGCATCAGTTACAAGTGCTTTGGTAGAGGGCACCCATGCCAAGGAAATTACAAGAGAAAGCAGATGCTTATATTTGGAAAAAAAAAGGATATGTTTACAAATGGTAACTCTTTTTAGCTAAAATTTTCTTTTCCAACCAGCTTTTTGGGGTATTTCTCTTTCCCTCACTGTGTATCAAGGTGTTAAGCAAAGGTTTGAAGCTTAGGTGTGTTCTCCACAGTTCAAGCATCCATCAGTTGGTCTGTGATTGATGCTTAGTAAATAGCATGGTTTGGTCTCAGGAAGGAAAACTCAGTTCACAGTTCACTCAGTTCCCCTGCTGTGCTCAGGTTTGAAGGGATAAAAGAGAAAATAGAATCTACAGTTGCTTTCCTGGGCAATGTCAATGACAGCAGCCTGGGTACATGCAGGGAGCATATTTAATCTATTTGTGCTCCTAGACTTTGCAGTGATGGATTCTTTATAAATAAATAAAGACTCGGGAGATTTAGTAAGGTGCCATAGGAAGGTGATCACAATTTGTCTTTACTAGAAGCCTTGTGGTAGAAACATCCATAAACTGTATAATAATATGTTGTCCACTCCCCCCTGAAATTAAATAAAAATTAAAGGAGGGAAAAAACCTTTTTTAGATGTGAATGTCCTTTCATTATTCTGCCTGCTAGTGTAGCTGTTGTGTTAATTGATAGTTCTTAATGAGTCCTCTGGTGGTGGAACAGAATTGAGGTGGGAATGTGCTCTGTGTATTAAACCCACAAGTAAAATATGATTCTGTTGTCTTGAACAGAGACTTATTTACATGGTGAACTGTACAGATGGCTTGTAAAGGAAAATTACTCTTCCTTCCTGAAAAACCACTTGATAAATCACAGGCTTCTCTTTATGTTTGCTTCTCTCTTAATGTCTAGAAAATCCAAAAGTTATGCAAATGTGCAGTACTCCAATCACACTAAACACCTGGAAAAACATAATAAGTACTCTTAACAGATTACCTTAATATGCACTTTTTTTTATTCCTAACATTTGTTGAAAAACTCATGAAGTCCTAGCCAATGTTTTTTAATTGGAAATGAGAAGTTTTCTATGTATTACGCAGTTAATGAATGTTGCATCTTCTGTAATTGACAGAACCAACCTTTTTGAGTGGTTCATAAATGCAACATGTTAATCTATGGTTTATTACTTTTTTTTCCATTATAGGCAACGGTAACACACAAAAAAGTCAGTCCATAGGTTTTTGCTACTGAAGACTGGGCTCGAGTTTGATTTACAAGTGAGGAACTGATTGGACTTTCAGGTGGGACAAAGACTGAGATCCTAGCTCCTGATTGTTAGCGATCACCAGTAATGCTGTGGACCGCCTTGGAGTCTGGAGGTGTTGCTGTGTGGCTGTTGGGGACATACTGTACAACTGGTACCCATGTTACAAATTCCTGCTGTGATTCTCTATAGGAATGCTGCATGTTTGGCTGCCTGTCCTGAAAAATTCAGTGCAGCTCTGCACTCCTGCCAAGGTTTCCTCCAGGGTAGCCAAACTTAAGCATGCATTTGAAACACAGCAGTTGTGACACTGTTGTGTTTCTGCCCTGCAGTCATCAGGTGTTTCAAGGAAAGAGTGATCCTGACTTGGCCCGCTGTGCTGGAGTTAGTGGTACTGGGACACTGCCTTACTTCCACGAAGAGAATTGTAAGATAAGGTCTTAAAATTGTTCCTGTGAGGTGTGGAGAGTAACTGAAGTAAAATATAGTGGATTGGTAGTTCATCAGAATTGCTTTTTTATGTATGCTGGATTTCTGTAATCTCAAACAGAATCTGTTATTAGCATGTCAGCTATGGGTACCTCTTCTGTCCTTATTTTGCTGTAGTTGTGTGGCTGATTCTTAGCCAGATTTGTTAGGAAGACAAAGGGTTTTTTTAATCTCTCCGTGTTGCTGCCTCCTCCAGGAGTGTTTTAAACCCATCAGTGAGTTCTGAATGACTTTGGCAGAAGGATGGAGGTCTCACAGTTACCATATTTTCATGAGCTTCCTCCATAGTGACAGCTGGGTTGGGGAGTGCCCAACGGAGGAAAAGGCTGTGGTGTGGACTGCCTATACACCAGACATGCCAGTGGATCCATGGGAGCGAGGGCCTCCGAACCAGGCTTTGTACTGTCAGCAGACCAGGGAGTGCCCTGGGTTTTCTGGTCTCTGAGAGGTGGGACAAACCTCACAGATGGGTCGTCATCTCCTTGTTCAGTCCAGCCAGTCTGCATATGAGCAATAGCTTCATTCACGTGAGCCTTCCTCATGAAATAAAGATCTGTTGCAGTAAACCCAGTGGTTTCACTGCAGCAGATCTTTATTTCATGATGTGATGAATCTTTATTGATGCTGTGTTTATTTCATGATGTGAAACCACCAGTGGTTTAACAGGTGGTCTTGTCCTTTGCTGTTCTGAAATGGGAATAAACTGTAACAGGTCTAGACACGATAGATTGTACGGTGTGTGTTCCCTGCCTCACCCATCCCGGCTTACCCATTGCCTAGAGGGGCTGCATGTCTTTGGTGATCCCTGTGAAAACAGCAAATGTGGGCATGTTCTACACCTTGCATTCCTGTCCTTTCATTGCCACTGAAGTCCAACAAAGTTTTGGTATCTAAAGGTATGTGCTCTGAAACAGAAAACAGCACCAAATCTGATTATTACTTGTTGAAGTTTGTTTATTTTTCATCTCAATGACTTTGTAAACAGCGTGCTGTTTGTATCTGGGGGAAAAAAAGAAGAAAGAATCCTCAGGAGAAGAATATCAGTTTGTTTATTAGGGAAAAAAGCTTTAATGCTTGTTAATTGTATGCTTTGGAGTCTGCTGTTATTAGCATAACTGGTTAAAGACAAATCTTTCCCTTTAAGCATTGCAGGAAAAATATCATATGGTTTTGCTTCCTTTTGTTAAAAATAAAAACCAAACCAAACCAACAAACAACCTCCTCACTTTTATTGAGAGCGAGGCAGTGTCACATCAAAAGAAGGTGGATAATTGAGACAGTGTTGGAGGTAATGTTAAAATTTGAAAATAACATCCAAAAAATGTTGTACTTCTACTTACCCTAGAATACAGCTGACTAGAGAGTGTATCAACAGTGAGGCAAAATGCTAATAAAATGTCGGTAGTTTATATCTCAGGTTTCAGGTCAAGATGCTGTGCACGCACGCCTGTGATGTGCCAAACTGTGCAGTTTCATGCAGGGGTGTTAGCTTGGGGCCCAGGAGCCGGACAGCCAGTTAGTGCAGTGCCTTGTCTGAGCAGGGAGGCCATGCCCTTGAGCTGAGCAGTTGAGACACGACACTGCATCCGTGTCCAGAGCCAGGCTGGTACTGCTCACATAGAAATCTCTACTACTTGTTTTAGTGTACATGACAGAATGAAAAGGTGGAGAAAGCAAGTTTGCAGATGATACAGAACTGGGAGGAGTGGATGATATATCAGATGGTTGTGCTGCAATTCAGAAATGGACCTTGAGATCCTGGAGAAATGGGCCAACAGGAATTGCATAAAGTTCAACAAAGGTAAATGCACAGTCCGGTCCTTGGGGATGAACAACCTCCAACATCAATATATGCTCAGGACTGATTGGCTGGAAAGCAGTCCTGCAGAAATGGACCTTGAGATCCTAGTGGACAAAAAATTGACTGTGAACCACCAATGCACGCTCATGGCAAAGGCGGTCAACAGCATCCTGAGCTTCATTAGGAAGAGTGTTGCTGGCAGGTTGCGGGAGGTAATCCATCCTCCCTATGCAGCACTGGTGAGGCCACACCTGCAGTACTTTGTCCAGATCTGGGCTCCCCTGCCAATGCAGGATATGGACTTACTGGAGTAGGTCCAGTGTAGGGCCACAAAGATAATTAAGGGACTTGAGCATCAGTCAGAGGAGGAGAGGCTGACAGAGCTGGGATTGTTGGGCCTGGAGAAAAGAAGGCTCAGGGTCGATCTTATCAATGTCTATAAATACCTGATGGGAGGGAATGAAGAAGAAGGAGCCATACTCTTCTCAGCAGTGCCCACTGACAGTACAAGAAGCAATGGGCACAAATAAAAACTACATGAAATTCCATCTGAACCCAAGAAAAAACTTTTTAACTGTGAGGGTGATCATATAGCAGAAGAGATTGCCTGTAGGTCTTATAAAGTCTTCATCTGTGGATATATTCAAAACCTGATGGGGCACGGTCCTTGGCAACCTGCTGTAAGCAGCCCTGTCTGAGCAGGGGGAGATGGACTATAAGGTCTCTAGTGGTCCTTTCCAACCTCAGTGTTTCTGTGAGTTAGATTGAAATTCACTGTATGTGGAAGATGTTGAAATGTCCATATAGTGTGGTATAGGTAATCATTTAGGAGGTAAGCAATTGGTTTTCAGCACTTTTTCAGGCTTTCTGAGACCTAGGGGCTTGAATCAGGTTAGGCTCTGAGAAAGGATACTTGTTACAAACTGTTCTGCATGTGGCACACATCACCGAATTCATGTCAGAGTCCTCCCAGTGGTGAATTGCAAGCTCTATACAATTTTGTCTAGGCTGGTAGGGTTTCTTAAGAATGAGAGGCTCGGGTTTTCCAGTGGTTGTGCAGGTTGGTCTGAGCTCTGTCTTCTAGATAATGTCAGACAGCTGAAAATAAAGGTTTGTGCACAGCAAATGGTCAGAGAGCACATCTCCTTTGGGTTTTTTTGACCCATACCTATAGATTTCCCAAGTGAGTCTTTGCGAAGTTCAGGCTGAGACCTGGATCAACTCAAATCTTCCTTCGAATGCGGATGATATGTTTAATTCTTAAAGAGCTATATAAGTAGTGGTTTCAGAGAAATTAGTACTTCTATACACTTAAGCTTGTTTGTCTCTCTTCCAAGATGATCAGTGTTGTTATGATACTGTACTGGTTTGGGCTGGGCTGGGATTAAACCCCAACAGGCACATGTTATACTTGCCCAAATAAGTTTATTTTAGTTTCGTGGTTTTTTGTTTGTTTGTTTGGTTGGTTTTTTATTCTGATGAACTACCAGCAGAACAGCATTCTGTATTAGAAGGTTATATCAACCTGAATTTTTGTCCGCTTTTGGCTTTTAGTCATCTTAATGTTATCTTCTGCTGTTGTTATAATGAAAACACAGTACCTCCTGTCCAGACTTAAAAAAACGTCTTCCCAGTGAAAGATGTGGTGCAGAATGCTCTTTCTACAGATTTATATCACTGTGCATACTTCCAAACAAATATTTACCTTACAATGAGGTTCATTTTGAGAGCTGCTAAATACATATTGTTTTGCAGGCTATATGCAGCATTCAGTAATGGAGAGAATTATAATTTCTAAGTGCTAAAATGCATACCAGCATATACAAACTAATAACCAGCACAGTATGATTTGAAGAAATGACTTCCCCCTATACAGTGCATGTTCTTTAAAGAGAGCAACCACTGCTTTCTAGCTCATTGTAATTCACACTGCATCCAGCACTACTGGAAAACTAATGAAAATGCTGGGACTACAAGGCTTTATTTTACTGTTGAGAATTCTCAGTGGTTACGATATTATGTTGTGCCTAATTCTCCTGGTATCACAATTTTTAACAGTGATTTTTCTTTTCGGCCCAGTGATCCATCTCATGCATTAACCCCCTAACTACTGAATGTACCATGTAGCAGAAAGGAGCTTTCAAAGCAAAATGCTTTTACTAGATTAATTGTAGATAGGAAAAATCTTCTCAATCAGGTAGAAATCTTACATGCATAGGCTCATGGGTATGGAAGTCTGGGAAACAGAGGCTTTTAAGTCCACCTCCAAGAAGATCGAAGTGAAGGGATAGGAGGAGGAGGAGGTGCTGGTTTTATTTTTTCATCCAATACTGCGTGATACGAAGTGATGCAACTGTTGCCATAGTAAAGTTATATTGAATTGACTAAAAGCCAGTCAACGCTACTCTACAAACCCACTCCCCAATCAAACAAACCGGAAGGATAAACACTGCTCATTGATTTTTGTTTTCCCTTCTATAATAGGGAATTATATGAACTGTTTTTCGAACTCTTTTAAAAAAAAAAAATTGCCAGCAGTGAAAAGTCAGTGAATATTTTTGGGATTTGGAGTATATTGTGTTTCAGATATAATTCATGCTTTTTCTAAAAATTGTCATTCATCAGGCACCTTTGGCTGTCAACTGTGTGATAAGAGAGTCTTCTCAGTTAACTGGGGGAGTATTAAAATGCGGAAGATATTATCACTAGAATATTATAAATGGTATCTTTACACATCTGTTTAAGTTTTGGAGGAATTTACTTGCTTTGTTAATCTGGAGTAATTTATAATGCATCTGAAGAATTGCTTTATCTCCCTCTCTATTGCACCCAACATACACATACTGGTAGGGAGTGAGAGACCAGGAAACATCACATGTCCTGGTCTCTGGTCCTCAGTGTCTAATTTTAGGGAGACATCTAGGAGTGTATGGTAATGAAATAAAAGAAAAAAAACAAACCACTTTTTGTTTTGTTAGTGTTCATATTTGCATGGCTCAGGAGTTCTCTTAAAGGTATACAGTGGAGTCAGTATCTGAAACGTTGCTGCACTGTTAAAAAAAGCCATTAAAAAAATCCAACAAATCTGAATTCTTGTGACCAGAGCAGCCAGATACAAAGTGCAGATGCCCACCCATGTTAACATGGGTGTTAAGCTCTTTCAAACATTGTCCTCCTGCTGCACAGGAGGTGAGGGCTGACAGCCTTATTACAGAGCCCTTGTTTTACTTCAGAGGTTCTTAATTTCCTCTTGTCGCAGCACTTGAAAACTTTACATAACATGTTAGGGGCTGGATGCTGCAGTGTGAGCCTAAGTGTCCTCTGTGACTTGAGATGATCTTGAGTTTCCTACCTGGCCTCCAGTTGCTGGTTTCTGTCAGGACCTGTGTCTGTGTCCTGTCTGCCAGCATCTGAGGTTGTTCTACATACACAGAGCATTTCATGTGGCTCTCAGTTTAGTTAACTGATCTTGATTCAGGCAACTAATACCCTCACTAATATGATTTGCTCTTTCAACTTTTCCAGAGGGGCAGATGTACTTTGAGGGGCTTTATTTTATTTGAAGGGGATTCATGTGTTTATTTTGTGCTGTGGTTTTAGGGGGGAAGGCAAATTGGATAAGTGCTTCTTGCCAACTGAAGGCAGGGATGCTGATGTTGCTCATAAATTTGCCAAGGAACNAAGGAACCACCTTCCTCATAGCTGCATCACACAGACAGGCTTCTCCATTAGTGCTGAAGGCTTGGCCATGTCAGGAGGGTTGACCATGGCCTTCATTTTGGAGAGCAGGTGATACCTTTCATGCCTAGAACCTGTGCCCTTGATTGTCCCAAATGTCCAGGTTGAAAACAGGTGACTAATGTTTTTAAAATGAGCACTCCACCAAACCCCTTCCTAATTTGTTAGGTATCTCAGAAATCACTGGTATTCTCTGTTTTGGCAGTGAAGTTATGCAGGTATTAAATCTTGCTGGTTTTGTGACAGAATTAAGTATCTTAAATCAGTAGCAACAAGCCAAAATCTTGCCCTAAGATCTTGAATTTGATTTGATGCTTTAAAGGGAGCAGGCTCTAAAAACAGATTTCTTGTGTTAGAAGCTTAGAATCCACCTAAAAGATGAGAAACAAGAAATAAAAGAAAAAAATATTAATTGAAGTGGGCCTGGTAGAAGGGGAACAGTTGAAGATACTTGTGGCCCATCCTGTCCTTCGGAGAGTGCAGTGAGACACGGCACTAGTCGGTATGTTGCATGGTGATAGAAAAGTCCTAGAAAGCGAACTGCTGCTCCTTGAGGTACATGTGAAAGTGCAGCTTTGAAAATCTAACAAATAGGCAAAGGACCTCACTATCATTGGCAAACTGGGAAACAAAACATCAGGGTTTTAGAGAGAAATGAGAATAGGCCAGAGAGCATGTTGGCAGTCAAGGAGCCTGTGTCTGAGTGGAGAGAAAAGGGTGAGCTCAAAGAGATGGGTGGCACAGCCACAGGGATGAGGCTAGGACACTCTACAGCACCATGTGGGAATGGATAGGAGTAAGGAACAACTGCATTTATCAAAGGCAAAGAAAACTGCTTGTTCTTGCAGCTTGAATTTATACCTAACAAAGAAGTTTTTTGTTGCTGAAGTCTGTGCACGCAGATAAGGTTTCTGCTGTGAAAGTATTTGAATATGCTTAAAAAAATGATCAACCTGAGTGTGTTTCCATTTCAGTTCAATTTATTTGAAGCAAATATTTGGGAAATAACTTACCCTTTCTTATTTTTTCTATCAC
>VZTV01070920.1:0-12510 GCA_013400875.1 Anhinga rufa | reverse complement strand
AATTTTAGAAAAACTGAATTGTATGCAGTAAGGATCATAACACTGGTTGGGATTATGATCTCTCACTTGGAAACTTCTGTGAATGAAATAGGAAAGAGAAAAGACTACAGAAGTATTTATCAGGCATAAATTTAATGAATGTCTCACAATATTAACAACTGGAGAATACTTTACAAAGAAAAAAGTCTTAGATATGAATGTAAAAATATAGAAAAAAACATTAGTTAAGTAAACAAACAAACAAAAATAGCATGAAGAACAAAGTGATTATTTTATGTGAAATATGGAAAAAAGCAGTAAGGCAAGAGGAGAAAACACTGCCATGTGAAGACCCATCCACATTCATTATGGTGAACGATGGCACACAAGAATTTAATTGATGCAATGATCAGGATAAGTGTGTAGGTAAAATGACCACGGTGGATTTTGCTCATTTGAATTAGGGCACCATGTACAGTGCAGGTTCAAAACAATACCCAATCGCTAATAGCGTGTCGAGTTTCAGTGCAACTCGAACTTTGCTGCTTACGCAATGTTGTTTAGCGTTCCTTTCATATTTTCTTCCTCGGTTTACCCTCACTGACTGTATCCGTCTTCCACATGGGGAAAAATACTTGGTTGAAGTTATTTTGGGGTAGCCACGGGCAGCCCTTCAGTTCTGTGGCAGGCGGTAGTGAGGGGTTAGGTCTGGGTGCAACATAGCAGCTAAGGTGACCACCTCAGCTCCTGTTGCTTATTGAGCAGTGGCACCGGCAACGCTGCTTGGCAGGAAGGTTGACAGGGGTGAGCAAGGCTGGAAAGCGCACAGCAGGCGGGCGCCTCGTGTCAGGCAAGGGTTTCCTCACCTGGAGTGGGTGGGTGTGTGTTTGCAGGGCAAAGGCTGGCTGGGGATGAGTGTTGGTGCTTGGCCATCACATGGTGGTGGAACTGCACACCAGAGACACTAACTAGAGTGTTCTCACTGAAGGGGGGGTGCACTGAGGAGGGTTGGGTCTTCTAGCAACAGAGCCAGTACATACAAAGCAAAGAAAGCCATCACATTGTCTGCTTCACACCAATTGTTGTTTTAATTGGGTTTTCTTGTTTTGTATTGGTTTTTCACTTGATTATTGGCCAATCTTGCCAAAGTAGCTGAGGCGAGAGCTAGCTGAGGACAGCCACCCCCACTGACTGAAAAAATACCACTCCAGGCCCCCATAGCCTTGGTGGTGCTCCAGGGGAGTCTAACAGGTTCCACTGGTGTCTGCACATCTCCGGTGATCTCCAGCATTGTCCAGTGGTCTCCGGCAGTCTCTGATCATCTCCGGTGGTCTCCATCGCTCTCCAGGTGTCTCCAGTGGTCTCTGATGGTCTCCGGTGGTCTCTGGTGCCCTCCAGCAGACTCCAAGGGACTCCTCCTGGTGCTGTGGTGCTGCCAGCCAGAAAATGGCAGCCTCTCTCCTTGCCTATTCCCCAGGGCTCATGGCAGAGGAGATGCCCCCTTTGTGGGGGTGGGGTGGAGGGTGGGAAAGCAGGGCTCATCTGCAACTTGACAGCGGGGT
This sequence comes from Anhinga rufa, assembly GCA_013400875.1. NCBI lineage: Eukaryota > Metazoa > Chordata > Aves > Suliformes > Anhingidae > Anhinga > Anhinga rufa. Next base: position 10,969 of record VZTV01070920.1, on the reverse strand, counting down.
GATCTTCCTGATGAGCCTGCTGATGTTGGTGCAGGTGCCCCACTTGGAGCTAGCGTCAGTTGCAGGGCTGGCGCCGCTTGATGGGAGCTGTCCGTTTGGGGGGTCCCTGGGAGCCGCTGGCGGTGCTGGGGCGGTTTGGGCACCGTGGTGTTGGAGGCACCCCGGCCATGGTGGTGTGTTGCCCAGTCAGCCCGGCAGGATATGGATCCACCTCCATGGGCTCTTCTTCCTCTTGAGGTGGATCCACCGCTATAGGTTCATCGCCATTGCTTGGTGGGTCAGCCTCCACAGCCTCCATGTCACTGCCTCAGGGAGTGCCAGCAACCGCTCACCTGCAATAGAAGCAGGCTGAGGGAAGGAGAAACATCTGTTTTTTGGGATGTGGACACATCCTCAGCGGTTCCAAGAACCTCTTCTTGCTCGTCCCACTGACTGTGGGCACTCGCCTGGCTTTGCTGGGTCCTCCTGTACCAGAAGTGCTTGGTGTCAGAATCTCAAGCTGCTCAGTGAGTTGTGAGCCAGCTGTAGGGGTCTCTGCTTTTACAGGGCACCAGAAGAGAAGGCAGTGAGGTGGCTGGTGACATCAGGATTTCCTCTGCTGTTGCTCTGATGGTGGTGCATGAGTAGTGGCCTTGGTGGTCTTCCAATCATCTCCATCAGGCTGCAGGGGACTACTCCTGGTGCCACGGTGCAGCCAGCCAGAAGACTGCAGCCCCTGTCCTTGCCTCTTCCCCAGTGCTCAGAGCAGAGCAGATGGCCTCAGTTTAGGAGGGGTGGGAGGTGGGAAAGCAGGGCTCTTCTGTGGTCTGACAATTAAAGTACAACCAGGTGATCTTCATGATGAGCCTTCTGGATGTCTGTGTAGGTGACCCATTTCCATCTAATGTTGGCTCTGGGGGTGGCACTGCTTGACGGTATCTGGTTTGTTGGCAAGCACCTGAAACCCTCCCCGTGGTCCTGCAGCGCTTTGGGCACCATGGTGTTTGAGGCACCCCAGGCACAGTGGTGTAGTGCCCATTCAGCAGTGATGGAGGTGGATCCACCCCCATGGGCTCTTCCTCCTCTTGAGGTGGATCCACCCCTATGGCTCATTGCCATTGCTTGGCGGGTCGACCTCCATGGGCTCGACTCATCTGCCACACATGCTGCTCCTCCTGTCAGCCCGCTCCCATGTTTTGGGATGTGGACACATCTTCAGTGGTTCCAAGAACCTCTTTTTGCTCGTCCCACTGACCGTGGGCACTTGCCTAGTTTAGCTGGGTCCTCCTTTACCAAAACTGCTTGGTATTGGGCTCTCGACCTGCTCAGCAAGTCGTGGGCCAGCCGCAGGGGTCTCTGCTTTTACAGGGCCCCAGAATACAGGGCAGTGAGATGGCTGGTGACATCAGGATTTCCTCTGCTGTGGCTCTGATGGTGGTGCATGAGTGGTGGCCTTGGTTGGTCTCCAACAGGCTCTAAGGGACTCCTCCTGGTGCTGTGGTGCTGCCGGCCAGAAGACGGCAGCCCCTATCCTCGCCCTTCCCCAGGGCTCAGGGAGAGGAGATGCCGCCTTCCGGGGTGGTGGGGGTGGGAAAGCAGGGCTCATCTGCGGCTTGACAGCTGTGTGATCTTCCTGATGAGCCTGCTGATGTTGGTGCAGGTGCCCCACTTGGAGCTAGCGTCAGTTGCAGGGCTGGCGCCGCTTGATGGGAGCTGTCCGTTTGGGGGGTCCCTGGGAGCCGCTGGCGGTGCTGGGGCGGTTTGGGCACCGTGGTGTTGGAGGCACCCCGGCCATGGTGGTGTGTTGCCCAGTCAGCCCGGCAGGATATGGATCCACCTCCATGGGCTCTTCTTGATCTTGAGGTGGATCCACCTCCATGGGCTCCTCCTGCTCTTGAGGTGGATTCACCTCCATGGGCTCTTCTTGCTCTTGAGGTGGATCCACCTCCATGGGCTCTTCTTGCTCTTGAGGTGGATCCACCTCCATGGGCTCTTCCTGCTCTTGAGGTGGATCCACCTCCATGGGCTCTTCTTGCTCTTGAGGTGGATCCAACCTCCATGGGCTCCTCCTGCTCTTGAGGTGGATCCAACCTCCATGGGCTCTTCCTCCTCGCGAGGTGGATCCAACCTCCATGGGCTCTTCCTCCTCTTGAGGTGGATCCAACCCCATGGGCTCATCCCCATTGTGAAGTGGGTCAATCTCCATGGCCTCCACATCACTGCTGGAGTGAGTGCTAGCGACCACTCACCTGCAATAGATGTTGCTCCTCTCCTTAGCCCACTTCTGTTTCTTGGGATGTGGACATAGCCTCACTGGTTCAAAGAACCTCTTCTCACTCATCCCACACGAATGTGAGCTTTGCTGGGTACTTTTTCTACGAAGCAGACTTGGTGTCAGAATCTCGAGCTGCTCAGCAAGTGTGGGCCAGCTGCAGGGATGCCTGCTTCACAGGTCCCAGGAACAGAAGGAGGTGAGGTGGCTGGTGACAGCAGGAGTTCCTCTGCTGTGGCTTTAACAGTGACCCATGAGTTGTGGCCCATGATGGTGGCCCAAACATGGCTGGGTTGGGTGTGGGTGGCCTCTGGCCTGAGAGATGCCCTAATTTTCATGGAGGAGGAGGAGCAGGAGTGCTTTCCAGGGGGCCATTTTGCTTGCCTGAGAGAAAGGCTGCCCCTCAGGACTCTCTTCCAACTCCCTCTGTGTGCCCTGGGCTCCAGCCCCTTCCTCATGCCAGGCCTGGGGTCCCCTCGATGGGACAGTGGCCACAGCATCCTGGGAGGGTGGTGGGTCTCCATTACCCAGCTGCCCGGCTCCCTGAACTGGCAGGCAGTGCCCCCACGCCCAGGAGTAGCAGAGAGGGGCAGAGGGGAGGAAGAGGGCATGGCGTCCTCTGGGCTGCTGTGCAGGGGTCACAGGAGGAGTCCATTGTAGGGTCACCTACAGGAGGTCCTTGGGGCCTGCCCGTGGAACCTACTGAAGAGAGCAACTTCAGTATTTCCCTCATGGAAACAAGTGCTACAATCAAAAATGCAGGAGGCCTAGAAACGTAGGCAGTTCTCAAAAGGGTTGATAAAAAGAGCCAACTGAACTTGTTCATTCCTTAGACACCTCCTAATTCTGCAAACAAAGTCAAACCTAACTTGCCAACAATTCTGCTTGCAGACATTCCCCTCCAGCCCTCTTACGCTCCCTAGGCATAAGTGAAAAAGGCCACGTGCACGGATTGCGCAGGCCACGTTACGTGCCAATTTCTGCAGATCGTAACAAGTATTGCCTTCTGGAGCTCAAGTGCTTGAAGCTCTCAAATGGCAGGAGGAGCACACAGACAATTCAGGAAGGGAAGAAGTCTTAGAGGGCACTCTTCCCTCTCCAAGATCATATTCAGGCTCTTTTCTAAAACTTAGGTGTTTCATTCCCCATCTTAAGTTTCCTTTGCATGCCAGGAAGAAAACTTATGGTCAGCCAAGACACAAAATCAAACCCACGCAGGGAGGCAACTCAGACACTCCTCTAGAGAAAGCAAACTTCAAAGTACTCAAACTTTTTTGTGTAAATGTGAGGATCCTTAGGACAAACTTTGGGATTCCACGAGAATAGGCCTTTTGGTATTTACAATAATCCACTCCCACGTCTGTGACACCAAGTTTGAAATGTCACTCTCCACTGGCGTGCAGAGAAGTGGGTCAAGATCAGCTGCCGTTATTTTACGGCGCAAGGATCCCAAGCATACAAAAGGAAATGGCACCCGGTGGAGACACAGGGCCTGAGTTTACTCAGATACAGTAGCCTTAAAGCCTCGTAGCATCAGGAGCAGATGGGGATTCTTGTGCCGGGCCAGGCAGTGCAGTAGTAAATGGACCATCTGCTTCCTCAGCAAGCAGCCAGGGGGCTTACAGGGACTTGTGCATCCCCCTCTTGCCCGCAAGTTTCTCCATTTCTGTGGCAGGCTTCTCTAGTATCAAGTTATGCACAAATGCTTTCACGACTGAGTTGAAGAATTTGTCTCACATTCAGATCGTTTCTCCACATTTCCCTCTGTTCCCAGTCAAATGTCCTGGGCCACTCAGAGCACATTTTTCATCAGAGAAGGATGCAGGGCATTCTCAGTCAGGTTAGGAGTGCAATATCTTCAAAGTACTTCTCCACAGGTGCACAGTAGCAGCAAACCCTCTTTTGGAAGGTCTAAAAAGCAGGACTTTCTTGTGGGCTCGAGCTATTATGGCTGGGACAGTATGAAGGCAATGTATTGCGAAACCCCTTTTTCCTGTATGGTTTTTCTGTAAATTATGTTGAGACACCTAAGCTTGCTGTGGAGTACAAAGGTTTTAAATTAAACTATTCAGACAGAAATCAGCAGACTTGCCTTTTTCTTTAACTCTGTGTTTAAGTTCTTCTTTGTTCTCATAACTGGAAACCGTCTATCCACAGAGAGAAAAAATACTTGTGTAACAAGGAGCTGAAAAGTGAAAACAACCTGAGAGAACAAATGGGGAATTTAATCTAAGATGCATTGATTACGGGATCCAACCCAGACAGCCTAGCAGTAACAAGAAGTGTCAAAATGCAGCTTTTGAGAGGAGCTCCTGCCTCACTAAACCCCTTGATTATACCAGCAGTCACGAGTGCTACTGGTAATATAGGCACCCCAGCAAATACCTTGAGAGGAAATGGGGGGCTGGAACTTCGGGACCATCTGTGTGGGTGGTGGATAAAGGAAAGCCAGCAAAACCAAAAGGAGTTACATCACGGGAGATGAGGAAACAAATGTGGAATGAGCTTGTGCGAGCTGGCATCCCACAATCAGAAATACATGGGAGCACAACATCAGAAATGTTTCACCGATGGCAAAATTTAGCACCTACGCAAAAAAGCCGACCGCCCCTGGCCCCACCGTCAGGTCCGCGCCCACCCTCCACCCCGCCTGCCTCCTCAAGGCAAGGCAAGGCACTACCTGGCAAATGCCAAAACAGCAGCAAGAAGGTTTGGCAGGTCCCCTAAAATTGCCGCAACTGTAGCCACTTACCCTCAGAGGGACCGCCGCCCCTACGTTTCTTTAACTAGAAAGTGGTGGTCTGTGGGGATTTTACATGCGTTAGCTCTGGTGGATACTGGGGCTGAGGTTACTGTATTACGTAGTATTATTAAAAAAAAAGAAGCCACATCACAGATCTGTGGATTAGGAGGAAATCCGACCCCTGCCCTCCGAGCTAAGGGAAACCTAACAATAGGAAATGCCATTCCATTTACCACAATGGTGTTAATTTTCCCAGTTAAAGAATATATTTTGGGTACCTGTGTGCTGGCAGGATGAACAGTTGAAACTTCAGGTGGTCGCTTCTGCTTCGGGATTTGGCAAGCGGGATTCGCTATCCGATCTAAAACGGTCTTGCGTGGATTCCTGAAGTGGGATCCTGTTGGGCTGCCGTTGCATGCCAAGGTGGTAACTGTAATACAATATCATATCCCAGGGTGGGAGGAGGAAATTACTCAAACCATTCAGGCACTTTGGCAAGTGGGAACTGTTAAGGAAACCATGACTGCTTTTAATAATCCTATCTGGCCTGTTCGAAAACCAGACGGCACTTGGAGAATGACTGTAGATGATAGAGAACTGAATAAAGTCACTCACCCCCCACTTGCAGCTACGGTACCAGACACGGTTACTCTTGTAGAAAAAATTAGCAAAAAATTTACAACCCTGGAAGGTGGTGATAGATCTTGCTCATGCTTTCTTTTCGATAGCCATTGCTTCAGAAAGCCAAAACCAGTTTGCCTTTACCCGGCGACAGAAGCAATATACTTTCCAAGTACCGCCTCAGGGATACAAACACAGCCCCTCCATTTGCCACCAAATGATAGCAGCCGATGTAGCGCTCTGGTCAGGTACCGATACTGTTTACCATTATATTGACGATCTATCAATTATGGCAGAGTCACAACAAGAAATTTAAATATCTGCTGAATTGCTGGAAGTGCATTTACAGGACTGAGGCTAGGCAGTTAATCCAAAGAAAACACAGGGCCCTAGTACTACAGTACAATTTTTGGGAATAGTTTGGCGTGGACAGATTAGAGAAATACCAAATAAGGTACAGCAAACAGTCCAGCCATTTCCTGTACCAACCACAGTAAAACAGCTACAGACCTTCTCGGGACTTTTAGGCTACTGGACAACTTTTATCCCACGGCCGGTGGTATTAATGCGCCCTCTGCAGAAATTAACCAGGAAGAGGGTTGGTTGGCTCTGGACCAAGCAGCAACAAGAAGCCTTTGATGCCTGCAAAAACGCTTTCACTGAGCATGCGCAATTAGACACTCCTAGGCGAGGGGATCCCTTTGAATAATAGTGATAACAGTAACAATTCTAGATGATATAGTCTCGTGGGGATTGTGGCAGATGACTGGGCTGAAGAATCAGAAAGAACCTGTAGGATTTTGGTCCAAGGCATTACAAGGCTCTGCTGTACATTATACCCCAATGGAAAAACAAGTTTTAGCTCTAGTCTGGGCACTGGAAGAAACTGAAAAGAATCACAGGCCAGGACAGTGTGACTGCACACAGAGCCGTACCTATTCATGGGTGGGTTACTGATGTTTCCATTAGGGCCCATGCAGGGGTAGCTCAGGCAGCCACACATCGGAAACGGAAACATTATTTACAGCAACAATTTCTACCGGGAAAACCACATGTAACCACCCCACATGCCACTCTGCTCGGAACTGTGTCATTTAATCCTATGCCCACGCTAGGAGAAACTCTTCCCCGTGGAGGTATCCCTACATCTCCTGTGGAGGACGCTCCCCCTTATGATGAGTTAATAAAAGAGCACAAAGAAGATGCCTGGTTTGTCGGTGGAAGCGCAACATACATGGCAACTGGGCAAAGACAGTGGAGAGCAGTTGCATATGCTCTGGAATTATATTATGGCAAACAGGTGTACAGGCATCTAGCCAGCGGGCCCAGTTGATTGCAGCTTCTCTTGCCGTCCCGGAAGGGAAGGCACATGAAACACTGACAGTTGGGTTCTTTATAAAAGCCTCACAGTGTGGCTACCCCGCTGGGCGCAAGAGGATTGGCATGTAAAAAACCACCCTATATGGGGGGCAGATATACGGCAATGAATTTTGCAATATGTACAAAGGTATCCTTTAAAAGTAAGGCATGTCTCAGCTCAGCAAAAAGATGATCCCCTTGAGTCACAAAATAATAGGGAAGTAGATGGTATGACCTCCGCCAAAGTACGTGCTCAAGCTATAATGCACATATAGCTCGTGGACAACGGTCAGCTCATACCGCATGCGCATGGGACATTGCTCACAATCAAACCCCTCCGCCATTACGTATTTATAAAGCATATGCACATAATTATACTATTTGTATGCAGCTACATTTAAGGGTATGGGGAAGGATAAAACAGGGTCAGTGGGCCTTGAATACCTGGCAGGTCGATTGCCTGGGCCCCCTGCCGCTGTTGAGGGGGTGGCGACATGTATTCACTGCTGTGGATACAGCGTCAGGGCTGGTTTTTGCTAAAATCACCAAATATGCTAATCAACACAGCACAACTGAAGCATTAGAACAACTCATTCTTCATTACGGACCTCTTCACCAGATACAGTGACCAAGGAATTCACTTTAGTGGACATGATGTCCAAGACTGGGCTCAAGAGCTAGGGATGGATTGGATATTCCACATTGCCTGCCATCCCCAAGCTAGTGGCTCGATTGAAAGAATGAATGGGATGTTGAAGGAACAATTGAGAAAGCTAACCGGTACTAAAACTTCACAACATTGGAGTTCACATCTTACTAAAGCAGGGTTTTTTTGTTAAACAGCCAGAATATTCATAATCAAACACCCTGTGATCGTATTACAACACCTGCAGTACAAAACGCAGTGAGGACTGAAATTTTTGCAGATGGTATCTCTCCCGAAATATTAACTACAGGGCAAATGGAATTGTTTACACCAATGGATCGTGCAGTGACATTGCGGCCTATTAGTCTAGACGTGAAGATTCATGTAATAACCCCTGAGAATGCCACATGGTTCTGTACCCCATCTTCTCTTATTTTACATCCTGTGTTGTTATCAGATTCTCGAGTTCTTGTATTTCAGGTATCTTTGATGAATACCTGTGCCCTATCTAGAGGAGACAGACAGTGTTGGAGCAGTGCTATTGGTGTCGCAAACCCAGCCTCGAACTGAAGTTCAATCCGAAAAAGCACAAGCCATAGCTCTTCAATCCGTGTGGGCAATTACCCCACATCAGGTTATCAAGCCTGGAGTAATATTAGCTGAAGGAGCTGGAGCAATGGTATATGCAATACTGGAAGGAGATGACACTCTGATTTTCCTCCCTTGTCATGGTTTGCTTGTCATGCTTTGTAGTCTTGTACTACAAGCACGTGCCGTGGGCACATTTCCACAAGATCAACGTGTAAATACTTGGATTTGGTTGGCCTCTACTGTAACTAACTCATCTATTGTATTGTATCTATTGACAGCTTTTGACAGTATGTTTTATTGGCATGCCAACTCCAGTAGCTGTATTACAGAATTGTACTGTTGTAAGTGCTTTTGATATTAATGTTCCTCATTGTTATTCTTTCTGAGTAGGTAACAGCTGTACGCCAAGGAACTATGCAAAATCAGTTGGTGGTGGGCTATCTCCTTCTTTGACACCATGCTCTGATTTTGAAGGCAAGTGTTGCTTCAACATAACTGATAAATCAGCCAGCATAGAGAACGACATTCAATGTCTCCAGAATTTAATGCATAAAATGAAACAATCCACCGGTGGTGCCTGGCTGGCTGATTGAATTCCCTGACAGGATGGGTGGGACACCTGATTCAAAGCATTATTGTAGAGATAAGTTTATCCCTTTTTCTATACGTGTTTATTATGTGCCTCTAACTCACTGTCATGGTTTCAGCTGGGATAGAGTTCATTTTCTTCCCTGTAGCTGGTGCAGTGCTGTGTTTTGGACTTAGTATGGGAATAATACTGATAACACACTGATGTTTTGGTTGTTGTTAGGTAGTGCTATACTACTCAAGGACTTTTCCAGCCTCTCATGCTCTGCCGGGTGCACAAGAAGCCGGGAGGGGAGGGGGCACAGCCAAGGGAGCTGATTCAAACTGACCAAAGGGATATTCCATATCATATGACATCATGCCCAGTATATTAACTGGGGGGAGCAATCGCGGCTCGGGAACTGGCAGCGTCGGTCTGCGGGTGGTGAGCGGTTGTATCACTTGTGGGGTTTTGGGTTTGGTTTTTTTCCTCCCTTTCGGGTTTCGTTTCTCTCCCTCGTTGTTTTCCTTTTTATTATATTATCATTACTATTATTGTTATCATAATCATTGTTATTATCACTAACATTATTACTATTACTACTTCATTCTAATTAGTAAACTGTTCTTATCTCAACCCACGAGTTTTCTTACTTTTGCTCTCCTAATTCTCTTCCCCATCCCACAGGGGTGGGGGAGTGAGCGAGCGGCTGCCTGGTGTTTGGTTGCTGGCTGGGGCTAAACCACGACACTCACCCTGCCCTACGCCCCACAAGCCCTAAAGGACACCTCCAGCTTTGCCAGCCCCAGCAGAAGTGGTCCTGAGGAAGGGGGTGAAATGCAGGATAATAATGGAAGATGGGCAAGGAGGATTATAAACACACTCAAGTGACTTGCAGCTGGGCTGGAGAAAAACACATGTATCGTACTAATTGCTGTTTATCCTTGCGTGCTTCACAAGTAGAACATCTGTGTTTAGATGACATAAGCCTATGGTAGGCTTAGAGGCACCCTGTCGGACATGCTTGAAATTCCTGCCCTGCTCTGGAGCAGATCAAAGCACAGTGGTGAACTACACCTGCGCAAATCCCTGATAAACAGGCCAAAGCAGCAGGGTCGGCGATCCTCCAGCACGGATCGAGCTCCACAGTGCTGCGACACCGCTTGTCTGCCTCTGCCCAGGTGCTGCTTTGGGGATCCTCCGGTTGGCAACGTAACGAAAATAAGTTTACTCTTTGCATTTCATCCGTGGTTTTGCAATTGCTCCAGCGCCCTTGTGCCGACTCACGCAGCCGTTGTAACTACCCCAGCTGGCATTTCACACAGCCCCTGCTCGAGGGAGGCGCACCGGCCTCGCAGCGAGTCAAGCCCAGCGTCGCGTCTCTCAGCTCTGGTCACAGCGAAGCGCTCCTGCGCAGAGCCCAGCCGGGCAATGGCACCTGCTGATTTCAAAGGTTTGTATTTCACTTCAGGAACAGTAAGTCCGAGCGTTCAGAGTTACCTGAGAACTCACCACCTTTAAGAGCTGAGCTAGCAGCCCTGCAACACCAGCAGCTGTCCATCCTTCGGGAGGTACGCGGGTTTCTGGAGGCAGCATCGCTCTCCTAGGCGGAGGAGAGGTTTTTCACAGAATCACAGAATGGCAGGGGTTGGAAGGGACCTTTGGAGATCACCTCATCCAGCCCCCCTTGCATGAGCAGCACACCCAGAGCAGGGGCACAGGACCGCGTCCAGGCGGGGTGTGAATGTCTCCAGGGAAGGAGACTCCACAGCCTCTCTGGGCAGCCTGGGCCGCTGCTCTGGCACCCGCACAGCAAAGGGGTTTTTCCTCAGATTTCAGTGGAACTTCCCGTGTTCCAGCTTGTGCCCGGTGCCCCTTGTCCTGCCATCGGGCACCGCTGAGAAGAGTCCGGCCCCATCCTCCTGACACCCAGGCTTCTTCTGGAGCCCGCCCCATCCCAGAACGCGCAATCCTCTGGAAACAGAAATACCAGCTTCACCTGGTCCTGTGGCACGAGGTGAGCACAGCCTGCCCGAGCGGCCGGTGGGCTTCTGGCGCCGAGCCAGCTGCGTACGTGCAAAAGGCGCTTCCCGAAACCCTCCCTGCAGCCGCCCTGTCAGGAAGGCAGGAGCGACCCCTGCGCCCTCCCGCCATTTGTAGGAAACCGGGGGGCGGGGCCGGGGGCGGGGC
>VZTV01070918.1:0-30953 GCA_013400875.1 Anhinga rufa | reverse complement strand
ACATTTGCTGCTATCGCAAAGTATCTCAAATGTCACCTATGTCAGTGTTTTATAACAGAGCACGTCAAAGATACTCTGTGTTGACTGCAAACAAAACTGTGTGACAGACAGGAATGGCAGCTTGAGATGACTGCTTTAAAATGTTCCAAAGATATTTTCCATGTACTCAAGTAACTCTGCTTCTGTAAAATCATCTCCCACATCATAAAATTCTGTATGCAAATAGCAACCAAGCAGTCAAAATCTTAATGGAAAATACATTCTAGGTTTTTGAGGGATGCTAATGGAGGAGACCATGTAAAAGAGGAGAGTTTGCAACTTCCTGCAAAATTCAGTGACTAGGAGAGCCCTAATTACCATAGGACTTTGAAAATTTAAGTGAGTATTAATTCCTTGTGGAAGGCAAATATTTCCATATTTATTTGTTTACTCCATTGAAATGCAAACACTGAACAGCTTTCCAACAGGGGAATTATTAGACCATTTGCTTGTTTTAATGCTGTGCTGCCTAATATTACATGTAATGTTGCATCTTGAATACTAATACAATAATTACAGGTTAATTTGGGTCTTTAACAGGTTATGTTATACCTTTATACTGCATAAATCATTACTTATCTTAGTAGGCCATGTGTCAGGTAGTGTGCAAAGGAGAACAATTGAAAAATGAAAATGGGTCATTATCTGTGAAAAACAATATTGATTTATTATTGGTAAAACTGACTACTCCATCTTTGGAAGTGGAGAAGACTGCTGCATAGTCATGTCAAACCCCACATTCTCAAGAATTCCTAAAAATGAAGAGTCTTATTCTTTGCTTTTGAAACTGCTGCTGGAGATCTTCAAAATTTCATTGTAAATGTGGTTGTTCATCAAAAGACACTCAAGCCTGGATTAACACAGGTTTGCATTGAAAATACAAAACATCTAAATTGCATTTCTGGAAAATTTACTACATATTTTCTTGGTTAAACTTGTACACTAAGACCTGAAAAACATTAATTTTGTTCCGGTTCAGTGTCCTATCTTATATGGATAGAATTAATTTGATAAAAGAGATGAATAGTGGTTTAATGCTAACTAAAGCATTTCATATTAATGTTTCTTATTATTTCATATTAATGTTTCTTATTTTGTTTTTATATTAGTGTATTTTATGTTAGTGCATTTTATGTTTTGCTTACATGTTGTTGGAAATTTCATAATCACCACTGCCTCCATTTTAGTGGAAACTTGGAATAAAGCAGAGACATTTAATCCAGAAGCAGACATGGGAACTAGAATATTTTGAAGGAATAAAAAGATATTGCAAACAAATAAAATGGAAAGTGTCCAATGAAATGATAGTGAGTACCAATACAAAAAAAACTTGTGTGTGAATAGTATCTGTTCTTCTATTACAGTCATAATTAAGATAATATATATACATGCAAGAATATCTACACCCAGACTGCACTATTCTTTCTACCATCATTACTTAGGACAGCAATCCACCTGTTACAACAATAACAGGGTAATTATAAATGCTTTTTTAAATTTCCTTGAAGCAGCAGGAACGCAGTCCTTAATCCTCAGATCCAACTGAAAAACACTTGAGCATTTTGAGGGCAAAAGGGTGCAGAGATCTTAGCATTTCATAGTGATTCAGTTGATTACCTTGACTAATGAAATGCAGATAACACTTTTAGAATATCACATCAAGCTCCTGACAATAAGCTTACTCAAAAGCATTTTTCACTCTTATGTTATGATCACGTCTAGTTGTGAAAGGCATTCACCAGCACTATTCAAATTAATCATCTTAAGGGAGTATGCCAATAAAGCCGTAATCTCAGTTAAACAGAGTACATTCTTGTGGACATTTCACCAAACTAGTATTCTGTTTATTACTGTTTCACTGGCAATTGTTAGAGCATAGTGACACAGCTTGAGAGCCTGTATTTTGGGATTTTAAGAGTATAATAGTTGTCTATGCAATACTAAGTGCTTTGCACGTCTCTCAAAACAGATGACTGCAATATTAATTTGATAACATTCAGAGAGTCATATGCACAAAGTAGTACAGTGAGTTAGCTGGAGTACCGAAATACGCAAATATTAATACAAGTTATTTTAGGAAACTCGGCTGTTGCTGTTGCTATTGCTTTACTTGGAGAAATAAATAAATTTACTGAGTAATTTTTTTCAGCTATCTTGAGAAAACATGCTTTCTATCATGGTCTTTCTCACAGAAGCCATTAAATAATTCCCAAAGAGCAGAAGCAGAGATTCAAAGATGTCAGCCACGTGCTTAGGAAAAGGTATTTTAGAAGATATCGACAGTCATTATTTACTATGCCTGAGATTCTCTAAAGCTCTAAACTCCCACTGGAATTGCCATACACAAGTTTAAAGGGCTACAAGGTGTTTAAATGCCTGGACCTCATTCTTTTTTTGATGTATGAAGCTTAAAAACCTGCTAGTGATTTTACAAATTAAAAATACTAATCAACACCAAATAAGGGATTTTTTAACAGGCTCTTATAGTAAGGGATTTCTCAGATTTTTTTATTCTGCTTATCTTATATTTGAGCTTCTTTTTTGAAAAAAAAAAAAACAAAAAATTTCTTTAGACATAAATATTTCAGCAGATGAGTAAGGGAAACTCTCCTACGAAATAGTAGTGATGGACAAAAGAACAGTAATCATCAACTGTATCGCTGCCTTTGCAATGTTTTTTTAGAGGGAATGACCCACTGAGATACAGCTGTGATATAAAAAGCAGTCTGTTTCCTCTCCAGAACAATACTCACCTGGAATCCTTACTCATTCATAAAGTAATGTCATAAAATCATAAGAAGAGGGAGGAAATCTCAGAGAAAGCAGCAGGATGAGTGTGGGAACTGGAAGGCTAACTTCCAATGGAAAATTTGCAAAGGTTATATATACATAAGATATTAGCGAAGGAATTATATTTGTGAAGAATCTCAGGCATTAAAAACGAACCTGAGAAAAAAATAGAGATCAGGAGAAGGAACATGACCAGGTATTGATTCTTTCTCCTAGTAAGAGGTCTACTTAATTTCAAGCAACACCTCCCTACTCTTTGCTGAAGGTTTATGCACAGTAGATTAATTTCTGGCTCCTTTCCTGAAGGTTTTATCTGCTTAAGTTTGTTAGCAGCAATTTGCTAGTCTAAAGGAAATTATCTCTACACTGGTAGTGCTCTACAAATAAGAAATCAATAATAATTACCTTGCACATCAAAAGAATTAGATTGGCAACTGTTGAAATTTTACATTTGCCAGGATAATATTGCAGAATGAATAAGATTATAGTCAAAGAAATGATTGCAGCATTAAATATAGCAGATTAATTCTAAATGGTTGAAACTGAGAGGACATACACTAAACTTGGTATCCTTTACCTGTTACTCTTGTTATCAGGATGAAAAAATATAACTAATAACATCTATGTTAAATCACTTCCAAAACATCAAAAGAAACCCTGGATGCCAGTAGTTTGCTGCAAAAACTGAAAGGAAACTTCTGGCATATGTTCAACAGGCTTATAATTTCAGTCATCTTTGTAATGGGCTTCAGACAGAAGAACTGATTTATGATATTTGATATCATCTCCCAACATAATGAAACTGCCTTTAGCCATCCTTCCAGCAGAGGAAATTGTTAGCCTAAATTATTTCCCTGACAGAAAGATGGGCATGAAGAATATGAGAGAAAGTGTCATCGCAGTGATTTTAAGGAAAGAGGGACATACCGACTCCCAGCATGTAAGAGGAATGAATGCAGACAGGTAGAGGTAGAATGCAACCTAAGATAGGGAAAAAAGAAAAATTAAACACATCATATTTCCTCATGCATATGGACTGTTATTGTGGGAACAAGGGCAATATTCAACTCAATTTCATCAAGTGAATGAATAACAAGCATGAGGAAAAGTTTTATTGGGAAAGACAGAATGGGACACACACAAAACAGCTGCTATGTGGAGTGAGAAAACAGTAGGAGTAGGAGGAGGCAGAGCAAGATCCTTACACAGGCAAAGTACATGAAACAGTGACAATAAAGTGCACAAAGGCCATAGCAAGGAAAGGAATGGATAGGGCAGTTAGGGAAAAGAGAGTAAGATACCACTCAGGCAGAGTGAATGAGAATAAGAAGCTATGAAAAGGAGTCAGAGATGTGGAGTTGCAGCCTGTCCCTAGGGAACAAAGATGTGCGAGAAACTAATTTAAGATCTCTGACATGAGTGGTGTACTCAGCCTACCACAGCAGTAACATGAGCCTAGCTTCTGTGCAGTGCTCTCCAACACAGAGAAAGTTAGACAATGTCCTCAGACACATGGTGTGAATTTTGGGGTTGTCCTATTCAGGGACAGGAGTTGGACTTGATGATCCTTGAGGGACCCTTCCAACTCAGGACATTCTATGATTCTATGATTTCCACTGACTGGTTTTAAAAAAAACTTAACTTCTTATAAATATACTACGACAAATACCAAATTTGCTTGCTAACTAACTCAGGATCACTTACTCTCTGGAGTTAGAACTCCAGAGGCAACACAGTAAGATCATCTGCTAATTAATCTTCTCCAATTCCTCAAATCTTTTCTGTAAACCATTCAGTGATGGCAGGTAACTCAAAAATTTTTTTCAGTCTTATCTTTCTAGAAAACTCTTTTACATTTCTGTCTGTAAAATAATTCCCTGCACTAGCATATTAGCTTGACAGATGAGACATCGTTTGTGACTAATCTCCAGATATCAAAACAATAAAAGCAGTTATAGCTTCCCACATTGAAGAAACAGCAAAGCTTATCCTTTTCACACCACTGGACATTTTTCTAAATGAATATAATTCTTCACAAATAAATGTTCCACACTAATTTGCTTATGTACAAGCTATTTCACAGGCATTTTAACATGCTCTGATGTCACTCAGGACAAAGCAATTAATCCAGTAAAATATGGTCCTGCTCAATCAATTTCCAGTGAAATGCTGCTGGACTCGCTGCAAGTGAGGATGACACATTTGGCATCTGCTCCACTGATGTTCAGGAGATTTCACCAAGTCTGTCATCTCCAAGTCTGTCATCTGGCAGCTCGCCATCTGAATACCTAGTTTATAGCCACTTGCAGGAATTGAGGTGTTGGCATGTAAGGGGAGAGATGAACTGTGGGCAGCAGAAGGGCTGAAAAGTTTCTGAGGAAAAGGAGTGCTACTCTGACACTGAAGTTTGTGAACAGAATGAAGTTATTGGCCTGTGGCACTCTGAAGATGTGAGGGAAGGAAGACCCATCAATATTGATTGATGAAGTGGTGGAAGACTACTGTTCATGCCTGTTTATGAAGTCTACCAAGTTGAAGGCAAGCTAGGTTCGGAAACACCAAATGGCCCACAGCGCTGCCTCCTGTGAACCTCCAAAGGAGTGGATGAAGGAGAGAGCCAAGAAGCTGGGGCAACTCCTACGATTCCAGCGGCTGTTTTACCTGGATAGAGGGGAACTTGCTGGTATCATCCTGGATGATGTGGAATCCCTGAGGTGCGGTAACTCACTAGATGAAGTACACAAAATGTTCAAGTCAAGATGGGAGTTGCTGGGAACAATCAAAGGCCTCAGTGCTTTCAGAACTGTTGGTCATGTGGACAACTTGGCATTCAAAGCCATGATTATGGCAAATTAAATCTCTAAAAACATCAAAGAGATGAGTAAGGACTCAGCACCAGGATCAGATGGGCTTAGTTTGAGACAACTCATTAAGAATGATCCTCACTAAACCCAATTAATGGAACTTTTCAACCTATGGCTGGTGTCGGGAACCATACTGGACATGGTGCAAAAGAATGTCAGACTGTGCTAATATCAAAATCCACCTTGCCGGACCGCCAGAAGGACATCAGTAATTGGTGGCCAATTACCATCTACTGTTTTAAGGTTGTTTTCAAACAGCAGGGCTGGCTAAGGCATGCTCCATTAATCTAAGACAAAGGGGGTTTATAAGGTCAGCAGGACTTTTGGAAAATCTAAAATTATTACAGCTTTTGATTTGCAATGCTAAAAGGGAACATTGACCCCTGGGGGTAGTCTTCCTTGATCTCACAAAAACCTTCGACATTGTGAGCCATTCACACATCATTTTCACTCTTAAGCAGAAGGGCATGTATAGTTATATTATCACCCCGATTACCAACTCATATTACAATATTAACACCTGGATTGATCTGAAGAATGAACAGTTGGATCCCATTGGGATTTGGATCAGTGGGCGATCCAATATCCCCAATATTATGTAACTTACCTGTGGACCCCCTGCTGTGTAAGCTGGAGGAAGAAGGAAGTGTGTTCCAACACTGTTCAAAGAATATAACAACCATGTTTTTTTGCGGACAACTTGGTTCTGTTAAGTGGTTCATGGGAAGGGATGCAAAATAATATTGAAATATTGGAGGTCTTTTGTGATCTTACTGGAGGTACTCAAGGCACTGGAGCAGAGATTCCCCTGCAGCTTGTGGTAAAGACCATGGTGAGGCAGGCTGTCACCCTGCAGCCCATAGAGGTCCATGGTGGAGCAGATATTCATCTGCAGCCTGTGGAGGACCCCACGCTGGAGCAGGTGGATGCCTGGAGCAGGCTGTGACTCCGTGGAAAGCCCACAGTGGAGCAGGGCCCTGCCAGGACCTATGGACCCGTGGAGAGAGCAGCCCAGGCTGGAGCAGGTTTTCTGGCAGGACTTGTGACCCCGTGGGGGACCCAAGCTGGAGCACTGTTCCTGAAGGGCTGCACCCCATGGAAGGAACCCACGCTGGAGCAGTTTGTGAAGAACTGTAGCCCATGGGAAGGACCCATGCAGGAGATGTTTGTGGAGGACTGTCTCCCGTGGGAGGGACCCCACAATGGAGCAGGGGAAGAGTGTGAGGAGTCCTTCCCCTGAGGAGGAAGGAGCAGAGACGAAGTGTGATGAACTGATCCCAACCCCCATTCCCCATCCCCCTGTGCTTCTGGTGGGGGGGGAAGTAAGAAGGGAGGGGTGGGGGGAAGGTGTTTTAAGATTTAGTTTTTATTTTCTCATTACCTTACTCTGATTTGATTGTTAATTAATTAAACTAATTTTCCCCAAGTTGACTCTGTTTTGTCCGTGACAGTAACTGCTGGGTGATCTCCCTGTCCTTATCTCGACTCATGAGCCTTTCATTATATTTTCTCTCCCCCTGTCCTCCTGAGGAGGGGGAGTGATAGAGTGGCTTTGGTGGGCATCTGGTGTCCAGCCAGGCCTGCTCTACTGGAGGTTCTCTATTCTTATATATAGAATATGAGCTCTATAAAAAAAAAAATGCACTAAAGTGAATCTAGGTATTATAATGTTCTAATAACACTATTGTAATATAATAATGGTACCTGTTTTGCTTTGTTTCCATAGTGCTGCAAAGGAATCCCTGTGATTTTTGGCTTTTCAATATTTGAGGCACATGCTTGGTGTTGAATAATGGGAGAAGAGACAAGTAGGTAACATAACTTAATTGGCTATCATTTTACACTGGCCAAATTAATGTGACAATTTACTGCTAAAAGCCTGAGGACCACATCCTCAGACACTATAATATCTGGAAACAGGTTGATGACTGCAAAACACAAGTTCTAGAAAATCTGACTTCCCAAGTGCACTATGTATTTTTATTCACTAGAGAATTTGGAAAATCATTGCCATAAATTCTTACACATTTATTTCCCTAATACTGTGGAAGACATGAATAAATATTTCAGCATCAATATTAATACTGATCCTTTACTAGTGATGGTCTCAAAGCTTAAAAGTAAGGAAAATTTGCATTTTTATGGCTTGAAATGAACTGAATTGCCAGTGGTTAAAATAAAACCAATCTCTTTAAGTGTATAATCTTTCCTCAGAAGTCATTTCAGTCCCCAGATACAATTGCCAAAGGTCAATCTTCAGGCTCAGTTATGTCTAGTCTGCTCTGAATTCATGGTTGATATTGATAAAGCATTTTAGAGATTAAAAAAAATACAAACCCCAGTGTATAAATGTTAAATATAATTAATATTATGTAGTCAACTTGAAGAATGTTCTTAGTCATTCAGAGAAGGCACATGACTATATGAATAATTTAATTTACTGGTATAAGGAAGCAGTGACGGAGGAAATACTGCTCTCTAATGCAATGCTGAGATAAAAATTACCATTACACACACTAAATGCTATATTTAGTGTGTATAACAGTTGGAGAACTTCAGAAGATGGGTGATTATTGATTGGATAATTTTGATTTTAATTAAAATCTCTGTGGAATGTTCTCGGGTTTGTTTGCTTCCCCACTGTTACATTTATTTCAGTTTTGTCAGATGTGTCTATATGGTGTTCTTACATCAGCAAACATTTAATGCAGAAGTACATAGGCTGTTCCAACTGATACCTCGGGATGTCTCCCCTATTCAACTCTTCAGTATGAATTTCCTGTCCCCTCTCCCACTTCCTCAGTCTTCTCAAAAAAAATCAAAAACAAAACCAAAAAACCCAACAAAAAAAAAGACCTACCCTCTAGGAGATTCAATAAGCTGAGCAAAATACATTTGACATATATTTATTTCAACCCAGCAAGGACATTATCTCATCAAGTAATGAGATGGAAGAATCTTTGTTTGTTATCTACAGAGCATTTTATCAAAACAGGGAAGGCCTACCACTGAAGTGTAAGTTTTAAAAAGACTAACAGTATTTTGGGACAAAACATCCTATTGGAAGCGAATGGAAATTGTACTGGGAGATGAAGCCAAGGTTTTCAATTGGCCATTAAAACAAATTGAAACTACTGCAAACCACACAATAATAAAGTATGGTTGAGTGACTGAGCAATTACATTTTACATTCCACATTGATGAAATGTTCTTGCAGTGTCATGCTAGAATAACTCCATAGTAAACTATCATAATCTGCGGAGGTACCAGTTGCCTGGATAAATGTTCATAAAGGCACTTTGATCACTGTGGCTTAGTTAACCATTACGTGAAAGGAACATTTCTGGAGTTGCTGAAGATACTAATATGTAGGAGGAAAAGCAAAACCATTCCATTTTATAAATGAGATTAGAGAACACAGACAAAACAAATAAGTTTCGAATAGTGGATTCTCCTCAGACACCTACTTCGTTGAATTTTTCTGGACAGTTTGCCAGAACTTTTATAGAATCGGAGAATCACAGAATGGCTGAGGTTGGAAGGGACTTCTGAGGTCATCTGCTCCAGCCTCCCTGTTTGAGCAGGGCCCCTGTTCAAGCAGACCCAGTTGCCCAGGACTGTATCCAGGTGGCTTTTTAATATCTCCAAGGATGGAGACTCCACAACCTTTCTGGGCAACCTGTGACAATGCTCGGTCACTCTCACAGTAAAAAAGTGTTTCCTGGTGTTCAGACAGAACCTCCTGTGTTTCAGTTTGAACAGCATCACCCCTGGTCCTGTCACTGGGCACTAAAAAAGTCTGACACCCTCTCCTTCATTCCCTCCCATCAGATATTTACACACATTGACAAGATCCCCCCAAGCCTTCTCTTCTCCAGGCTGAACAGTCCCAGCTCTCTCAGCCTCTCCCTATATGAGAGGTGCTTCAGTCCCTTAATCATCTTTGTGGCCCTTCGCTGGACTCTGTCCAGCATGCCCATGTCTCTCTTGTACTGAGAAGACCAGAACTGGCCACAGTACTCCAGGTATGGCCTCACCAGCACTGAAAAAAGGGGAAGGATCATATCCCGCCACCTACTGGCAATAAAGCAGCCCAGGATAGCCTTTGCCTTCTTTGCAGCAAGGACACATTCCTTCTTATTTATCTCAATATTCACAGCACTACTTGTCTGGCATCTTTTCTACAGACAATAATTCAAATTAGATTCTGCACCTCTGATGATAAATGCAGCATCAGCTGACTGTTTGTCATATGTAGACTGCTCCTACTGAATGTTGGATGTGACGGTGCATTAATCAGGAGTTTTTCCACTACCTTTTTATGCAATTTTGCCCAAGATCCCGTCGACAGAAGAATGGAAGGTTGTTTTCATGGAAACATCTTCCAAGGATCAGAATAACATTCCACTGAGTGCTCCTACAAACAGAAGTTGATTATTTGCTGAAGAGTTTACAAACATTTACACATTTTATATACATCCAACAGTCTCAATGGGCAGATTATGCTCATTATTGAATTAATTTTGTTTATAGTCGTCAAGATTTTATTAGGAGAAACAGGTTAAGGCCAGTTCTGAGTAGTCTGTTAGATAATGTCACACCAACAGTATTTAAATGAGAATTATTATCAGATTCTTTCAGGGATGGCCTTACTTTTATGAATGGTGGTTGTCACAGTAAAAACTAGGAGTAAAATAACTAAAATGTTTTGTCATGCCCTCATGTTTCTGTATCATAAATCAGGATGCAGTCATTGGTGATTCAGATTACTGGGACTCCACTGCTAGTAAAGGCCATATGGACTTAAGCTGCAAGAGCACACAAGAGCAAAGCATGCTTCCAGGCTTGTTTCTTGGGCAGGGGCGCAAGGCAAACTATGGGTATAGAATGAAGAGAAGATCAGCTGTCAGCATTATGGACCTCTGGTATCTTTCTGGAAAGGGTGAAGTGTTGGATGGAGAAGGTGAAGTGAACTACTGCATTATAAGTGAACAGAACTAACTGTTGACAGAGCAGAACTATTTGACAGAACTAAATTTAAATCCAGTTTCCCTTAAAGCTGTGTTGTTTTTGCTAAACTAATTTGATTCAATATTTTTAGGACCTTCCACTCAAGACAAAAAACATAATAAAGTTTTCTAATGAAGGAAAATATAGATTTTTTTTAATGTCACACTGATATTTTAAATCACCTCAAACTTCATGTAGAATCCCTCCTTTTCAGTAAAGAGGCCACTGGTTTCTTTTAGAGATGTGATTTATCAATTCTTCTTCAAATACATTATACTTCTTCCCTCTTTCTCATTTTCTTTTCAAAAAATCAAAACCAAGTATGGTCTTGTTCTTTGCTCTGAGGCTTCTTTGACAGAAAATAAGTAAGAATAAACACATGATGCTGTTTTAGACAAAGTTCATATATTTTGAGGGATAGAAATCAGCAGCGTATGCTTTAAGAATTATAGGCCATATACTTCTATTTGGAAAGCTTTATTTTTTAATTCAGTAAAATATAGCTGAAAAAATTGTTTTTTAGTATCTACTTCAACATGACTTAAATATTTGATAATTCCTTTATTTAAAGCGGAATACTATGGTTTATAGTTTTAGTAAATTTTCAATTATGATTTCTTATTACTGTATACAAAATTACAAACACAGTTCAGAACTTCTGTCATTTTCTTTGCAATATTTCATTTTATATGTAATTCTGAACCTGTTTTGCTGGCTGCTCAAAATCAAACAAAATCATGTTCACTTAATTTCCCATAAAATGCCCAATACTGATATTCAGTGAATCCTTTGGAAACTAGAGCTTGAACAGGTGGGGAATATATTTCTGTACCGAGATGACATATAGTGCCAAGCCAGGTGTGAGAAAAGAGAGAGGATGTAGGAGAGGACACAGAAGAAGTCACACAGCTGAAGGGTTTTCTTTTGCAGCTGGTGGCTGTGACTAAGTCCTGCCTAGAATGTAGCAAGCATTTTATTGTTTTAGAAAATATTTTGAATTAAAGTAAGATAAAGTAAGATAAACAGTCAGGTCTGAAGTCAGACATGATTTTCTTTGTTTGCTACTCCTATCTGGCAGGCAGCACCTTTTGTGCCCAACTACAGACCATTTCTGGTACCTAGCACTACCTTTTCAGATCCCTCAGTTGCCATGTGCACACAGAGCATCTGAGTTCAGGATTCTCCTTCCTTCCAGCCACTACTATCAGCACAGTCATCCAGAGAGGATCTGAACAGCAGATTTTATTGGTTTGCCATTATCAGGTCTGCCTCGTTACCTCTTCTAAAGTCCCGAAAAGCAGAACTGGTATTATCCTCCTGCTGGCCAGGAAGAAGACCCATTCTCCTCTGCCTTATTGTTTGTTAATGGGTTATGCATAATTTAGAAACAACTTTACCAATTAAAATATTTCTTAGTGTTCAGTGATATCATTCACAGTAGCTAGTAATATAGTTGTCATGGTAACAAAGGAATTGTAAGCATTGATTTTTTACTTCTATGTTTATCAACCACTCAAAACCATACTTCCCAATCCCAAATACCAAGAGCTAAATGCCTGAACTCATAAAAATCCTAGCTGACAGAAATCTGAAACATGTCAGCCCTCACTGCCTTCTGAAAAGACAGCTTTATTCTGATTTCCAAAAGTTAGCCAAGAAATCCACAAAATTATCTCAGCTGCAGACTGCATCTTGAATTACCACTGATACAAATGTAGGAGTCTTTGGAAGACAAAGGATACATAGAAAAATAATTGTTATAATTTTCCATACTTTTAAAATTTGAATTCCATGGTATTTTTGTAAGCAATTTCACCAATCCTATTTCTGTACTAACTGCAAGGTGTACTTTGGAAAATAAGGAATGAAAGAGACAGCTTCTATGATCATGTTCAGCTACAGACCTAGGACATGGCATAAGAGATTATATTTTGGTTTATGGCGTTTCCTGAGACAAAACCAGTACAGGGACTAAAGCTGTTCTTATGGATTGATTTGACTTGATTTGATTATAACATATTTGCTTAATCATATATTGTACTATGAAAAAAATGAATCTTCTAAAATAAAAGACCAAACCCCCCAAAATTACAGTGTGACCTAGGAGGAGGAAGAACAGATTAACAAAAAAAAGTTTATGTTCAAGTGAATAAAAACTTGATGTTATTACAAATCCAAACTCCATCTTACATAGTCATGACTATATTTTCAGATAGCAGCCAAGTTCTGAAATTGCTTGTGATTTATGTAGTCAGTTGAAACTACTGAGGATACTGATTGAATATGAAACAGTGAAAGAATTTGTCCACTTAGACCAAATTTTATTGCCACTTACAAATACGAAATTTCAACACTACCCTACTGAAAATACCATGATCTTTAAGAAAAAGCAGTAGAAGCCCTCCTGTTTGAAAGTGTCATCAGCACTCAGTGCCTCTAGAAATTCAGCCACAAATTTATTTTCCCGTGAATACAAAACAAGTATGTATGAGTATCACCCCTGCTTTCATCTCATCTCCATTACTTCAGTTTCTGAAATTATATCCAGAAAGCCATCAAAATGTGTACTTTAAGTTAACTTAAAAATTGGAAACATAAAACGTATTTCGCTGCTTGGTAAAAATCAGCAGTTCTAAAGGAAGTTTAGAATTAGGTTTCAGCGTAGAGGTTTTATATGATGTACAATGTCGTTCTCACCACAGTGACAACATCATAAATTGTTAAGGATGGTATCTAAAATTATTCTAATTAATGATCTAATCTGAAGTAATTCAGTCCTTAAATCATTTTCATGTGTCAGCTAGTAAATCTAAGCATAGGTTACACTTGTTGTGAGGAAACTTTGTTTCTCCTCATATTCTGCACAGTTCTTTAACCTGAAGATTTTCCTTGGGCATCTTGGTAGTTGTGGAAGTAATGGCTGTATATAAAATTCAGAAATTAAATGTCACTCATGTTGCAATGAAGACGTGCTAAACAGTACTCAACGTTTCTGTAGTATTTATTAATCAATCAATAAATGAATTAATTAATAAAGTTAATTACTGACAGAGGAACTTGCCACTATTTATTTGATCTTTGAAGTAACAAACACAGGAGTCATTAATGTAGCTCTAAGGATTTATCATTAATCTTTGTGCAGTGGAATGTGGAATGCAATCTTTAGATATTGTTATTCAAAGGCATACATACGTTTTCTAAATGCCCTAAACAATCTAAGAAGTCCCTATTCTGTGTGTTTTGATTTTTTTTTCCTGAATGTTTTTTAATAGTTTTCTGATAACAAACCAGTAGTATTTTTGTTGAATAATTAAGATCATAGAAGCAAACTGCAATTTAGGAAAAATTCCTTCTACTGCTTGTATTGTAGATCAAGTTTCAGAAAGGTCCTAGAAAATTTTATCAAATATTACTGTGCAATTATTTTCCAGACACAGTAGAGGTTTTTTAACAGTTCTTTAAGGATCCATTGAGAGAAATATTCCTTCCATTACATAGAACAGCAATTTGTGTATCAGTGTCAATTCCGCTGGAAAATCTTTTAATAATGAAAAAGTCTTTCTAATTTGTATCTGTAGAGAAGGTTAGGTTTTTATAGAAAAAAGGGGAATTTCTTATAATATGTGGGCATAGAGTTCTACCATGAAAGTAGTTCCCTCTGTCAATAAAACCACATAGAAGGAATTTACAGAGTACATTGACTTAATTTTCATCCTTAATCTCCACTTGCAGAAGAAAAAATTTTGTTTTTCTCTCTGAGGTAGCGAAACATTGGAATGGGTGCCCAGAGAAGTTGTGGAAGCCCCATACTTGGGCATCTTCAAAACTCGAGGCCCTGAGCAACACAACCTAAAGCAACAGCTGAATCTAATTTCATGGCTGGCCTTATAGCCAACTGGGGCCTTAGAACTTGGACAATGGAGGTTGGATTAGATCACGTCTAGAAATCCCATCCAGTCTAAATTGTTATATGATATGATTGCAAATTTTAGGTAGAATCTCAGCCTCACTCTGGGTGTGTTGACCTGGACAGGCTGGAGAGCTGGGCCAAGGACAACCTGATGAAATTCAACAAAAACAAGAGCAAGGTCCTGCACCTGGGGAGGAACAACCCCAGGCACCAGTACAGGTTGGGGGCTGACCTGCTGGAAAGCAGCTCTGCTGAGAAGGACCTGGGAGTGCTGGTGGACAGCAAGCTGACCCTGAGCCAGCACTGTGCCCTTGTGGCCAAGAAGGCCAAGGGTACCCTGGGGTGCATTAAAAGGAGTGTGGCCAGCAGGTCGAGGGAGGTCATCCTGCCCCTCTACTCTGCCCTGGTGAGGCTGCATTCGGAGTCCTGTGTCCAGTTCTGCCCCCCCCCCAGTTCAAGAAGGTCAGGGAACTGCTGCAACAAGTCCAGAGGAGAGCTACAAGGATGATCAGGGGACTGGAGCATCTCCCTTATGAGGAAAGGCTGAGAGACCTGGCTTTGTTCAGCCTGGAGAAGAGAAGACTGAGGGGAGACCTTATCAATGTTTATAAGTATCTGAAGGGTGTGTGTCTGGAGGATGGGACTGGACTCTTCTCAGTGGTGCCTGATGACAGGACAAGGGGCAATGGGCACAAGTTGGAACACAGCAAGTTCCACCTGAATATGAGAAAAAACTTGTTTCCTGTGAGAGTTCCAGAGCAGTGGCACAGGCTGCCCAGAGAGGCTGCGGAGTCTCCTTCCCTGGAGACATTCAAACCCCGCCTGGACGCGGTCCTGTGCCCCCTGCTCTAGGTGTCCCTGCTCACGCAGTGGGGTTGGGCAAGATGATCTCCCGAGGTCCCTTCCAACCCCTACTGTTCTGTGATTCTGTGATTCTGTGTTTCAGTTTTTAAGAAAAGGTAGTTTTGCAAAACTTTTTGCTAATTCTATCTCTTTTTTGATGCTGCTAGTAGGGTCTGTGCTTGCTGCTCAGTGGACTTCTATGTGTGCCTTGCACAAGTTTAGTCTGTCCAGATGTTTAACTGACAGCAGGGTTGATTAGAAAAAATGGATTCTGAGACAGTGTCTTATATCTTAAACCAATTTTCTGACTCATTATTACAGAATCATAGAATGTTTTGGGTTGGAAGGGACCTTTAAAGGTCATCTGACATTAAACACATACTAATGAAGAGCTATCTAATAGTAGGACCCACCTATTCAATACAAATGTCACTCTTAAGGGACATTTTATACATAACTTTTTAAATACACAAAACTTTCCATATTAAGTTTTATAGCAAGTAAACTCACAAAACTGTAATAGAGCATATGTGTCCTGTGAGGATCCAAGAAAATAATTGACTTTGCTCTGTGGGTAAAAGCACGCAAGAGCTTAGCATCAGCTCAGGATTATATTACCAGCTGAAAGATGTAAACAGGGACTCAGCCAGTAGTAATGGGTAGTTATAAATGCCTAGTGAATGCAGCATTAGAGAAATGGAATCCTTCTGGGTTCAATAGCTATAAAATCGAAAGATAACAGCACCCACACTCATTAGGGCTGTTGTCTTTAGCTGGGGACTTTCCATGATACAAAATGGATAACCAAAATCTTTAAAAGACAGTTGAAACAGTTCCAAGTCTTGATTATTCTGTGTTTCTGAGAAGTCTAAATCAGCTTGGGAAAGCAGAGTGTATAGGAGGTTTTCTTAAAACAAAAGGGCTTTTTTTTTTCTCAGGCCAGAAGTGTCTCCAGGAGTCACCTTTGCTAAACTAAAACAGAGTATTTTGCTTAATCATTCTGACCTTTTACAGATTTAGTTTCTACTTACATAGATTGTACTTCAAAGACTTTTCCATGCTTGGGCTGGTACAGTGGAGACCTGCCTGGCATATGTTGTCTGTCCCCTGTATGCAAATAAGATTAACAGGTATAATGGAAAGTTTGGTTTCATTAGTGGGAAGAAAATAAGGGCATCATGCAGATCCTTGCTATAAATTTTGCTGTGTTTTGAGTATCACAATGGTTCTAAAATTGTCATATGCCAAATGGTTACTTGCCTAAATTATCCTGAATAAGATTTGCAGGAATTCCTACTGCAAGATAAGGGGAAACATTCCATTTAAAGTAGATTTTAAAAATCTGAGTTATTTTCAGAATAATTTTGCATCTACAATTGTCTTTTCAAAAGTCTCTTTTTTAGAATGGAGAGAAGAGGCAATGTTGTGTCATCAGTGGAGTCACCAGATTATTTAATAGATATATTTGAAGTCAAAAGCAGATATTTGGGGAGTCATTAGCTACAAGAACCAAATAACATTTTTCCCTCACTGATAACCACAGTTGTACTTAGCAGTTATCTTTCTCTAATCCAAAATGAACATTAAAGAAAACTCTTTAGAAAAGAATTTAAACCATTCTGCGGGTATTTTTGTATTGTTATAGCCTAATTCTTACAAGTCTTA
The DNA here is from genome assembly GCA_013400875.1 of Anhinga rufa. Classification (NCBI taxonomy): domain Eukaryota; kingdom Metazoa; phylum Chordata; class Aves; order Suliformes; family Anhingidae; genus Anhinga; species Anhinga rufa. Next base: position 13,832 of record VZTV01070918.1, on the reverse strand, counting down.
CTTAAACACTTCAGTTACATGCTCTCAGAGGTCTAAAAGGAAATCTAATGCCAAACAAAGATTTTTGCAGCTTTTCAATTGTAACTACATGTTAAACATCCAGGATTACTTCAAATGAAGAAATTTTTGGTATTTTTAACCCTCCCAGATTATTGAATCATTCCTGGACCAGGAAAAGCTTAATTTCTTTCAGACATGTGTCCAAAGGGCCCCAGTTTCCCAAGCTTCTCTTTTGCACAGATCTTCTAAGATGCCCTAACTGGACAACAGGGAGCTCAGTTTTGCTGTCCTAGAGCTCTATCACTAGCATGTCAACAGCAGTTCTCTGGCCAGCTGCTATCAGTTTGAACATGTCATGACTGAGCTCTGCCAGCCTTGCCTCAGATAATTTAACAGCTTTCCTCCACCTAACTTCTAATTTCTGAAAGAATAATTGGGCTGAATATGACCAAAATTACTTAAACTATTATGGCTGGTTTGCTGACAGACAGCATGATAGCACAAACATATTTCCCTTACGAAACCAGGCCAAAACCAGATTAAAATTCTATTTCCTGTGAATAATTTTTATCTTATTATGCTGTTATTGGCATCAGCACTGTTTCATTTGAATCATCATGATTCAATAACTTTGAATTATGGATCATCAACATGGGGTATATCTCATAACAGAACATGTCTTTGTACATTTACCTGCAGGTGACTTCTGGGAAAAAGAACGACCCACTCAACTAATAATTTGTCAGCCTGAAAAACGTTTAGCATGTAAATAGCTAAAAAAAAAATCACTGGTGTTGGAGTGTATTCTTCTAAGCATGTACACAACATTAAATCCAAAACTCATCACAGTGATTGAACGTACTAAGTACTGGCTTTTTACATATACACATTGCCTAATTCTGAATTTGGATGTCTGTTGTCTGAATGCAGTTAGTTGGTGACATGAACAGCAAACATCTGGCATGTGATCCAATGAGACTGGCAAATAGTTTGGATTAAAATAGCATTTAAATGAGGTTGAGGTCTTCATTAAAAAATGCTGGGGACAGCTTTTTACTGAAAGTACACTGAGTAACCTTCTGTTGCCTGAGAGCTCCTGGGACAAGATTTTTCCAGGCTTATCAAAAATGTCTGGACATCCTTTATTTTTGCCCACATATAGGAGAGAACATGGGAGAAACAAGGAAATAAGGTAGTAGAGAGCATCTGTGCAGATAGCACTCTGTCACAAAAGGACCTATTTTCCAAGCAATGCACAGAAGCAGAAGTGTCCTGGGTTAAAGGAATACCTACACTCAGGTTAAGCCTTTCCAAATGGGAGTGGAATCTGCAACAACCTCAGGCAGAAAGTTAATTTCATCAATTTGTAATAAACTATATTATTTTGGCACTTTTTTAAATGTGGAGATTTTATATATAGACATACACACTTTCATGGAATTCAAGAGAATATTAAACTGCCTGAATATGCTTACTGTAAAAGCCAGGAGCTGATGGGGATTTACACCTTTTTATCCATATTCTTAGTTGCAGAGGCATATTTCAACTGGTATGAAATATGAGGGTAGCATGCAAATATACCTTAAGTAGATTGTGATTATCGGACTACTAACTTAAAAACAAATTCAGTAAGCATGACTGAGGCACAAGGGGATTTTTTTTTTTCCCATGTGAAATAAATTTCTTGACATTGAAAAGGAGGATGATAAAATAGGAAAAGAGTGCTACAGTTCTGTCTGGTGCTATGGTTAGGTCTAGTGGCTGTTTTATTTTGAAATCCAATTTAATTTATAATACATTTTAATTTATAGTACTGTGGCAGATAATGTATAGATCTATGGTAAAGTCAGTGATTCTGGCAACAGGATTCTGAATTTGGACACCTGCTAGTTTGCATTTCAATTACAACTGAATTACAGACAATATAAACTGACAAATCTGTAAATTTAATTTTGTTTTGGCATGTTGTTTACAGCAAAGGTAACAAAGTTGTTAGGGAAGGCTGTGAGGCTATTGCACTTCAACCACAGTATTACTTTTAAATAACAGTATTAAAAGAGGGAAAGATACTAAAATGGAAGAAAAAAGAAAATGTTTTCTCTTAACCTTATGTACTGTACACAGCAGAAGTGGGAAAAGGAGGTACAGAAGGGTTTCTTAGCACATTTGGAGGAAAACACAATGTATCTGGCTGGAGGCAAATTCAGAATATGTATCCACTTTGCCTGCCCATGGGCCAAACAGCTCATTCTGCTTGTGAGCAGGCCAGTGAGAGAAAAAAAACCAGTTTTTTTTCATGGGTTACTTATAAGCTTAGTTATTGTCTCTAGTTAAAGAGAAAATATGTTGTAAGGGAAGAACATTTTGACTCCTAGGTTAAGAAAACTAACCATAAATAATCTGTTACTGAGGATAAAATAATGGTATGCTTCTCCCTGTCATTTTTCTTCTAAATATCTTAAGGAACTGACATAGAGTAAATCTGTATTGAAGTGATTGAAGCTCACTGCTCTTTTTTTATTCATTCATGCTATATAAGTACACTTTGAGTGAAGAAATATAAGAGTATTTTATTTCCTTAAGTTTTAGATTGATTACAGTGCTCTTCAGATATACCAGATTTATGGCTGTGAAGCCTAAAATCCTCATTTTATTCACTTAACAGTCCCAGTATCAGAAACATCAAGAGGTGCCTCCACATTATTTTTCTTAGAAGTGACCTAGAGGAACATGTTTAATGAAAGAAAAAAGAATAGATCAATCTTTGGTTCATGCAATCTCTCTTGTATTTGTGCTGAAGCTGTAAATGTGTCTGTTATTGCTTTGTGTTTTTTGGACACTGTTCATACAGAAAATCAATTGGCATTCTCTTCACGTAGTCAGGCAAGCTTTGAAAGGGTATGTATACTTGAAGTAACATATTTCAATCTGGGGAAATATAAAATATTTAGTATAAGTAATCCTGAGTTGTTTTCAGTCCCTAGAAGTGAGAAGCACTAGATATAGATACCAAGTAGATCATCCTAAGAAAGTTTCCATTCAGGAATGCAATATAGTGTAAAATATCATAGAGAAGATTATTTAGTTAGTTTAGTTTAGTTTAGTTAAAAATGTCTTATTGCTAATTCAAAAATATAATCTAGTTGAAACTGTGGGGGTTTTTCTGTCTTTGTCTTATTCTTGGGAAAACTGGGATTCTTCTTTCAGCTATATGTTATGAGAGGTTTGAACATGAAAGTCTGCTCTGGAAAGGTCTAACAGCTCAGTCTCCACAAAAAAAAATGTGTATTTCTCCCTCTTTTTTAAAAAAAAAAACAAAACATGCCTACTCAAAATGAATCAGCTTTCAAAGGTGAGATACTGAAAACTGGATTGTGTTACACATGCAGATAGGAAATGTGTTCAAAAACCAGCTCTGTCTAATATATTAGTAGTAACTATCTCAACAACATATTCTGAGGAAAGGTTTATCAGAAGTCCTTCAATCTGAGAGTTCATTTTCGCTAATAATTTTGTCTTCCAACAGTCTTTTTAGGATAAATTTCTTTTCTCTAGTGAATACATCGGACATATAAACCATTTAATAAATTGAACGGCTACAAATATCAAACACTCATTTTCTTCAGGAGACCATAATGAGTTATATACATTGAAGCAACATTCAGTTTATATATGGGTTAAGAGTTATGAACCATCAATTTACAATACAAACTATTTAATGTCACTGTTAGTAACTTTGTACTACTACAAGTTGGTGAATCCTTTTTATGTTCAGAGATTTAAAAAAATGAATCAGATGTCATCAGAGTTGCTTTCTAAAAACAAAGAGGCAAACAAAACTAAGTTTCTGTGGCATAAAGTGTAGATGGAAGAGTTCATAATGCATAGAACAAGTTATATAGAGACTGATACTTTTTATTATTATTTTTTTTTAATGTAGAATCATAGAATCACAGAATGGTTTGGGTTGGAAGGGACTTTTAGAGGTCGTCTAGTCCAACCCCCCTGCAGTGAGAAGGGACATCTTCAACTAGACCAGGTTGCTCAGAGCCCCGTCCAACCTCACCTTGAATGTTTCTAGGGATGAGGCACCTACCATCTCTCTGGGCAACCTGTGCCAGTGTCTCACCACCCTCACTGTAAAAAATGTCTTCCTGATATCCAGTCTAAATCTACCCTCCTTTAGTTTAAAACCGTTACCCCTTGTCCTGTCACAACAGGCCTTGCTAAAGAGATTGTCCCCATCTTTCCTATAGTCCCCCTTTAAGTACTGGAAGGCCGCAATAAGGTCTCCCCGCAGCCTTCTCTTCTCCAGGCTGAACAACCCCAACTCTCTCAGCCTGTCCTCATAGGAGAGGTGCCCCAGCCCTCGCATCATCTTCGTGGCCCTCCTCTGGACCCACTCCAACAGGTCCATGTCCTTCCTGTGCTAAGGGCTCCAGAGCTGGACGCAGCACTCCAGGTGGGGTCTCACCAGAGTGGAACAGAGGGCCAGAATCACCTCCCTCGCCCTGCTGGCCACGCTGCTTTGGATGCAGCCCAGGATACGGTTGGCTTTCTGGGCTGCAAGCACACGTTGTTGGCTCATGCCCAGCTTTTTGTCCACCCCTATCCCCAAGTCCTTCTCCACAGGGCTGCTCTCAGTCCCTTCATCCCCCAACCTGTACTGATATTGGGGGTTGCCCTGACCAATGTGCAGGACCTTGCACCTGGCCTTGTTGAACCTCATGAGGTTCTCACAGGCCCACCTCTCCAGCTTGTCCAGGTGTCCCTGGATGGCATCCTGTCCCTCAGGTGTGTCAACCACACCGCTCAGCTTCCTGTCATCTGCAAACTTGCTGAGGGTGGACACGATCCCGCTAAGTCATTGATGAAGATATTAAACAGCAGTGGTCCTAGCATGGAGCCTTGAGAGACACCACTTGTCACTGGTCTCCATCTGGACATTGAGCTGTGACCACTACCCTCTGGATAAGACCATCCAACCAATTCCTTATGCACCAAACAGCCCACCCATCAAATCCGTATCTCCCCAAATTAGGGAGAAGGATGCTGTGGGGGACCATGTCAAAGGCTTTACGGAAGTCCAGATAGATGTAATCTGTTGCTTTTCCCTTGTATACTGATGCAGTCACTCCCTCATAGAAGGCCACTAGGTTGGTCAGGCAGGACTTTTCTTGGTGAAGCCATGCTGGCTGCCTTGGAGCACCTCCCTCTCCTCCATGTGCCTTTAGCATATCTTCTAGGAGGATCTGTTCCATGATCTTCCCAGGCACAGAAGTGAGTCTGACAGGTCAGTAGTTCTCTGGGTCCTCCTTTCTATCCTTTTTAAAGATGGGCACAGTGTTTCCTTCTTTCAGTCCCCAGGGACTTTACCTGACTGCCATGACTTCTCAAATATCATGGAGATTGGCTTGGCAACTACATCAGCTATATTTGCTGTCCTTCAAAAGTGTTAGCCACTTCCAAAGGGAGGACACCACATATACCTCACCATCAAGCTCAGTTGGTCCTTACCCCATACAGATTTCAAAGTCTAGCTCTTTAAAGAATATTTATGTAAATACTGATCTGACTGTACTTGATTAGCCAAGCAGCTAAGCAGCTAAGCTCTCACAGCTGGAGCTAGCATAGCTTCAGGCAATTTTCTGCTCCTGCTTTGCAAATACTCCATTCCACTGTCACTTGTTCTTCCTTTCCAGAATAGAAATAATTCAAGTAGTAAAAGACCCTAGCAAACCATCATAACAATTAGACTATAAGGATGTAAAAATGCAGAGGAAAACCCAGAACCCACTCATATTCCAAAAGAAGGAGAAAAAAGAAATATTACCCATCTCCCAATTGATATCACAGAAATGTTATGGTCTTAATGTCTCCCTTATATCTATTATCATCTAACTAATTTGCTAGTCATTTCCATCACTCAATACTTATCTAATTTTAGACAGTCTATAACTATTTTATCCCAATGGATTTTTTGAAACATGAGGGATTCAGCATATTTAATAATAATAAAGCCATAAAAATTATTTAGATGAAGTGTACTTTTGTTCAGCGAGAAGGTACAGAAAATCTTACAATTAAAAAAATCTTACCAAGTTCAGCAGCATCAGATGCTTTCCCTGAGGAAATCATTACTTTTTCAAAGTTAACAAGCAAACTGAAAGGTGAAGGAAAACCTGAAAATGCATAGACACCAGTTTCACTACTGTTGAATTTACAGCAAATATCCCATTAGCTTTGCAGGAATATGAGCTGGTCATATGAGGGTAACAGGATTTTGAAGAAATTAATTAGTCTTTCTACAAAAATCTTAAGACTGTTTCTGTTTTTTTCCCAGTCTTAATTTCAGGTATTTTGGGGAAAAAGCAGATCTTGATAAAATTCTGAAAGGAATTTTACTTTAAGTATCCCTCACTTCACTCTCTACTTCTTGCTGCTATTTCTCTGAGCCCTGTTATCCTTGTTGGCTTTTAGGTAGTCAAATTGGATATAGAATCATAGAATAGAATCACAGAATGGTTTGGGTTGGAAGGGACCTTTAGAGGTCATCTAGTCCAACCCCCCTGCAGTGAGCAGGGACATCTTCAACTAGACCAGGTTGCTCAGAGATTTTTTTTTTTTAGGTCAGGTTGGATGGGGCTCTGAGTAATCAGGATGGATGGGGCTCTGAGCAAATATGTTGAGCAGATATGTTATGTGGATATGGATGGGTTGGGCTCAAAGGGTCATTGTAAATGGGGTTACATTGGGCTGGCAGCCAGTCACTAGTGGGATTCCTCAGGGTTCCATCCTGGGGCTGGTACTCTTTAATACATTTGTTAATGACTTGGATGCAGGAATTGAAGGAATACTAATGAAGTTTGCTGATGACACAAAACTGGGAGGAGCTGTTGACACTCTCGAGGGCAGAGAGGCCCCGCAGAGGGGTCTGAACAGACTGGAGAGCTGGGCAGTCACCAACCGTATGAAGTTTAACAAGGACAAGTGCTGGATTTTGCACCTGGGGCACAGCAACCCTGTATATACATACAGACTGGGGAACGAGAGGCTGGAGAGCAGCTCCACAGACCTGGGGGTTCTGGTTGATGGCAAGTTGAACATAAGCCAACAGTGTGCCCTGGCAGCCAAGAGGGCCAGCCGTTCCTGGAGTGCATCAAGCTCTGCATTGCAGCCGGTCGAGGGAGGTGATTATCCCGCTCTGCTCTGCCCTGGTGCAGCCTCACCTCGAGTGCTGTGTGCAGTTCTGGGCACCACAGCACATTAAGGATATAAACCTGCTAGAGAGTGTCCAGGGGAGGGCCACAAAGTTGGTGAAGGGTTTAAAGGAGAAACTGTACAAGGAGCAGCTAAAGTCACTTGGTTTGTTCAGCCTGGAGAAGAGGAGACTGAGAGGAGACCTCATTGCAGTCTGCAGCTTCCTCACAAGGGGAGAAGGACGGGCAGGTGCTGGACTCTTCTCTCTGGTGACCAATGACAGGACCCGAGGGAATGGCAGGAAGATGTGCCAGGGGAGGATTAGGTTGGATATTAGGAAAAGGTTCTTCCCCCAGAGGGTGGTGGAGCACTGGAACAAGCTCCCCAGGGAGGCAGTCATGGCTCCAAGCCTGATGATATTCAAGAAGCACTTGGACAACGCCCTCAGAGATGTGGTGTGAATTTGGGGTTGTCCTGTGTGGGGACAGGAGTTGGACTTGATGATCCTTGTGGGTCCCTTCCAACTGAGGACATTCTATGATTCTATGATTCTAAGTAAAAGTTTAAGGAGTAGGAAATGGTTGTGATATGAATGCTTGAACAAACAATAAAGAATAGAGCTTCCTCCTTTTGTCAGGGAAATTATTTCATGTAAATAGAAGAGTAAACAGACTGTGATTAACTTTTTGAAGAAAAAATTGAGCTTTTCCAGCATTTCTTGCTTTATTATAGTTTTATTAAATAAAAATTTTAAATTAATGGACATCTAAAAAAATAAATTCTTGTCTCCCTAATGAAAACCTGAAAGAGGGAATGAACAAAATGAAAAATTGTAAAGGAATTTCCATGCTATCTGAAATTCCACTTTTTTATAACATGAGATGAAAAGGTGGTTACTTATTGCTGTACAGTCCACCTACAGTACTTTAATTTTTCTCTGTATTCTCTTATTCTAAGAAATAGCTCAAAAAGCTACAGTGAAAAAGTCATGAGGTGTAACAAAATTAAGAAAATAAGAGTATAAGGGGTGCAGTTACAACTTGGTTCATAGTTTGTTTTCCATCAATACATTAGGAATTGGTTATAAACACTGAAGATGTTTTTGAGGAAGTGCAAAAAATGAAGTATGGGGCCTCAGTGTGTTTATGGAGGTAAAGAGAAGGTAAGGATACCCAAAATTGCATCTTGAACTTGCAGTGTCTGTCAACTTTTCTGCTTTTCTTTCTTTTCTGTTACCTTCTTGCTCTGAAAAGCAAGAAGGTCAGAAGGTCAAGGTCAGAAGTAAAATGGGACATGCAATCGTTTAAAGTTGTGCCAATCAAATTAAAATTTAAACTTGTCAGTATTGCCCCTCATATTTTGAAAAGGAAGCAGCCCATGCAAAGAGAAAGATTTACCATTGCAAACTCTGTACTGTTCTCTGTCCCCTGATTCTCTACAAGGTGTATTTATAGGCTTATGTGATTTTTTTGCCTGGTTTTCTACAGTTTGGTAACTACACTTTTTGCCAGCCTCTCCCTGTGTATTTCTTAATTCACTCTACAATTTCAATCTGATTTGACAGATAGATTAAAATCTTAAAAAAAATCATAAATCCTTAAGAAAACTATAAGAAATCGAAGAGAAGGCAGATTAATGAATTCAACGGTGAGCAAAGCTACAGAGTAATCTTAGGTGCTGCCTGTTCTGCCTGACCCATTGGCAGCTCAGGTGATTGAGTGACCAAAGAGTTAGTATGACATTTATCTCTGCTAAATACACAACCAGACAAAAGTATTGGAAATTCAAAGGAAAATAATTTTACATTTGTGAACACATGAACATAATGACAGCAAGTACAGGGCTCTGAGGTCTCAGGGTCATGATTAAAACTGTGTGCAACTAGTATTTCAGTCTGTAATTCATTATGCACAGGGGAAACTCAGCTGAAGATGTGCTAAAGCATATTTCAGGGATTGCTTATTTCAGAGCTGATGATAGATTCTGTTAAAGAATGTTTTACTATGGCCAAAATAGAATGTGAGGAAAGTTACTTTCAGTAACCAGAAATTAAGGTGGAGATAGTAAATGAGAAAACAATAGCAACTACCACAATTAAACAAGACAACTCCTACCAGAAGACTCACATGGAATAAGCTGGAAACAATGACAGAAGAGTCTTCTTTCCAAAAGTGAGTAAATTCAGCTCCTAGTCACATTTATGTAATTTCAGAGGCTCTAGAGGACCCAGAACATTTGCAGAACATCTTGTGTGAAGCCTGCAGACCTTTCAGTTTTCCTGTCATCTTTCCCAATACCCTGCAATTTCATCTTTGATATGTAATGTTAAAGTACAATACTGATTTCTAAAAAAAACTCTTGTTTCCTAAGGGAAGAGTTTCTCAACAAGGAAGAAGAGGCATAGGTTTCAACTCTTTCAGAGAGGGCTGATTTTACTAATTTTCTGAATCCAACATAGCATAGCAGGAAATGAGGAAAATAAAAAGAGAAAAAATGCAGTTCAAGAAACAGTATTTGCAGGAATGAGTAGAAGCAATGTGCGTGTATTGGGTCTGACTGGGATAGAGTTAACTTTCCCCATAGCAGCCCTCACAGTGCTGTGCTTTGTATTTGTAGCTAGAACGCTATTGGTAACACACCAATGTTTTGGCTTCTGCTGAGCAGTGCTTGCACAGCATCAAAGCTGTCTCTCCAACCCACTCCTCCCCAAAAGCCAGTAGGCTGTGGGTGGGCAAGAGATTGGGAGGGGACATAGCAAGGACAGCTGACCCAAAATGACCAAAAGGATATTCCATACCTTATGACGTTATGCTCAGCAATAAAAGTTAAGAGAAAGGAGGAGAAGGGGTGGAGTGGCATGGATGCATTCATTATTAAGTCGTTTGTCTTCCAAAGCAACTGCTACATGTACTGAGCTACTTCCTAAGAACTGGCTGGACATCTTGCAGATGGAAGTAGAGAATAAATATTTTGACTTTTTTCTTCTGAGTGCAGCTTTGGCTTTTCTTTATCAAACTGCTTATATCTCACCCCATTAGTTTTTTATCTTATTTTCTCCCCCCTACCCACCGAGGAGGGAGAGTGAGAGAGTGGCTTGGTGGGCACCTGACAGCCAGCCAAGGTCAACCCACCACAGTGCACTGCACTATGGGATAATTTTTGTGATTAAGAATGTAGCACTAAAATTTACAGAGTGTGATTAGCATAAGGACCTCCTGCACAGCACTTTCAAAATGTATGGAATGCATTAATATGTATTGTACATCTACCTCTTCCATCACATTTAAACCTGGATTGGAATATTCTTTACTCTTCTGGTGGTGCAGCATACTGCTGACGCAGAAAAAAGCACTTGAACAAAAGGTCGTCATCTTTAAAACTGCTTCTCATGCAGTCATGCTGAATAAATGAAAGAAGAAATTGTGAGTATGGCAATGATCCCTTCCTTACAAAACTATTCGTGCATACTTGCTTCACATAAACTTGCTTACCTTGAGGACAAACTGCTTATACCAATGAAGACATTGGATCATGTTCTTTCAGATAACTGGGGTCAGTTAAGTTATCCTAGGCTGTATTTGGGTTAAGGGTACACATGCTTAATAGAGAAACAAAATTTAGGTAACCGGAAAGACACTGAAAGTGGCTCAGTATTAATCTGTGATAAGATTTGACCTACTTAAAACCATTCACAGTTCACTTGGACATTGCACTTAACGTGTCCTGGCCCAGAAGCCTGTAATTCCAAGAAACACTGCTTTCTCCCCTTTACTAACCAGAGCAGTGGAGTCATGTCCTTTACTAGCTATTCTTTAAGTGGCAAACTGAAGATCTTTCATGGGCAGGGATTTTATGCTGGGTTCTTTTTTAATTACTTAAATTTTAATCCATCTCCTCAAGATTTAATCTCACTGCAGCAATTTATCATTCCTCTCAGAGAACCACTCACTCTTAAGAGATTAATTCACCTTCATTGAATTTCCAGGGTTTTATTTAATCTCTTCCCATCTTAAAACTGTCAAAGTAATTGTATTTACATTCTTGGGGCAGATTCCTTACCGTATCATGACATGGTAAATGTGATGTTTTAGTTTGGATCAGGAGTGGCCTTTTGAAGTCTATGATCTCTCTAGGGGACCAGCCTGGTAAAACCCTTGAAAAATGTACGGTGTGGACAGTGTGTATCCAATGCTTCTCTCTTCATAGCTGCTCCAATTGTGCCACATGGCCCTATGGTGTAGATATATGCTGGGCACTGCCCCTTATTTCTTAATCTTCAGAAGACAGAAATGTTTTTGCAGATATAGAGTTGTATTTACTGAACTAAATTATCCTACTTCTTTATTTACTGTTCCTGTGATGGAAAGACTTTTTTTATATCTCTTCCATAAAATTGCAAATACTGTAATGTGGTACTGATTCTACCATGTGGGCAGCTTGCTTCTGTAGAATTTATGATAATTTATTATAGGAACCTTGCATCACTTTTTATATAGCAAAGAATAATTATGCTAGTCTTACCTCCTATCTAGTAAAGTTTCTATAAGGATTACAGCTTCTCTCTAGTCATGTACATTAAAGAAGTTACAGACATTCTAGTGTAATTTTTTTAGATAATTTTTAGAAGAATTCTGTCTTCAACTATGCAGCCCTTTGCACTTCAGAGACGTTAAACTCCCTCCAAGGCACAAAAACCAGACACCTCTCATGTTCCTTATACTTAAAATATGACTCTGAAAGTATGAGCAACTGAGGAACAAACTTCACAAGCTGACTGTTTTTATCCAGTTTTCAGTTTAGTAGATAATATTGCCTAAGAAATAAATTGGAGCAGAGATAAGGGAACAGTGTAATACCTTTGAGGAAACAGTTACCAGTTAAGCAACTTGTTTTCTAGTTATCATGTCAGTTTCACTAGGATACATTTTGAAATATGAAGAAAATCACAAGGAGTTTTATCACTAACTTCAGAGGCCCTAGTTTTCACTTGCAGGGTAGGAAAGGGATCAGTAATATTGGGATCCCATATTGTCTTCTTCAAGCCGCAACAGACTCAAAACCACAGGAAATGACAGTGGTTGTGTACAGTGGTTATATCATCTGTAGAGTTGGAATAATTCAGGGTTTCTTTTAATTGAAAATAAATGCTTAAAATTTGCAAGGATAACTTTTGGTTTCAAATTTTATCAATAACTCTAATTTCTGGTCAATTTTAATCTTTTTTCTCTCATAATCTCAAGGACCAAGAGACCTGCTGTTCACACCCTGCTCACTGTTTACGGTGTTGATTTTATTTTATCTTTCAGATCTGGACTGTAATCAACCCCAGATCCTATGAAAATCAGAGAATGTCAAAGCAGAATCCTTGATACCAAAAATCCTTTTTTTCTGCATACTGACATTGCATGATGCTAGAAAGTCTCCAGCTGACCAGAGAAATCTGCATTTTCCCATCCAAAAGTCAGAAATAAGAATTCTCCAAGTCATGGGACCCTTTTGCGCTCATCTGCTGCTATGCACCTTTCATATCTTGGACCTGAAATTAGCTTCCCAAGATAACAGGCTCTGCTGTTGAAAGGCTCTTCTTGGCCATATGCTTCTACTGCTCCTAAGACACTTATTTTTCTTTCTCCTATTTGTGATACATCAACCTGGTTCACGACCCAGCTGATCAGCTGTTGGGCAGGGAGTCAAGTATCTCAGCAAAATTTCCAGACCTGTGGCATGAAAAGAGCCAAAAATTAACACTGGCTGATAGATCTTGTTAAAAGCCTGATCTTAAGCTCAGTTAGACACCAGCCAGGCTTTAGTCAAACTAAAGCAATTAAGAATTCATGGATGAATACTTCAAATGAAGTTCATTTATTCCTCATGCTTTACAATAATTTAATGAGTTGGACATTAGCTTATAGTCCTTGAAAATCAGTAACTGTGTTAAACTAGGCTGGAATATATACCTCAATTCACTTCCAGCTGATAATTATACTTCAATTGGGAATACACTAGTTATGTTGCTGGTATTATGGCAAGTGTTGTAATAGAGAAACAAAATTAGTTTCTCTAAAATCATAGAAAAAAATTTGTTTGCATCATTTGGAATTCATTTAACTTTAAGCTTTACAAGTAAACTTTAACCAAACAAAATACTCAGTACACCATGCACAGGAGTTTTGCCAACTCAGGATATCAAGAATAAAACTGAATAACTGAAGTATTTAACCAAAGGAAAAAAAGAAAAATAAAACCTAAAAGAAAAAAAATGCCAACAACTAAACATCTGTGAGGTATTAAATTTTATACTTACATGTGCTTCTGAACATTTACAATTACTAACTATCCAAACACTAGAAAATTGAGGGTGAATATGTACAAAGTAAACCTTGACAGATATTAATTGTTTTTCTGAATAAGAAATGATAGCTTTACTAGACAAAATAAATACACTAATCTTCTTCTCTTTAATTGACATCTAGTTGAAATACAGAAGGGATGAATTATTGTCTTTTGATCATCATAAATATGTAAGTAACTTTGAATAGGTTTTCACTAAAATCCAGATCATAGTTCTGTAGCTGCTTATACACTAATTATCAGCTGAGCTGTTCTTCCTGACTTTACTAAAATTTGAAAAA
>VZTV01070917.1:37901-54135 GCA_013400875.1 Anhinga rufa | reverse complement strand
AGAGCAAAGCAGCAGCCACACCTGGTTGCTCAGCTTCTGGAGCACCCTGAGATATTAGAGGCTTGCTCCACACTGCAATAAAGTTGTATGAGGCCAAAAAAGGCCAAAAAGACATGTGCCAAATGATCAAGGAGAGTGAACTGAATATATCTGTGTTATTTTTAAAATCAAACCTTGAGCTGTCCAGGAAACCAGCGGTTTTTCCCAATGTCATAGAAATAAATATCATTGAAGAAATCCCCTTCAATGCTCTCTTCCTCTTCTTCATCATGCACGCCTCCAAACAGAAGGGAGCGATTATTGGAACCAATCGCCACGGAGAAGCCAGACCTGGGAGTGGGTTTCACTCCAGACGGGTTCAGCCGACTCCATGCCCACTTGTCTGGTAACGGATAAAAGCAAAATATGAGCATCAGCAAGGGAGAATCCTGATCATTTTCATATCTTCCAAGGCCCTTCAGTACTCCAGCAAGGAACTCAACAACCCATTTTTGGACAGTCTCAGAACGGCACAGTGTGCCTTCAGCAACATTAATCACAACCACTTGCATTTCCACTTCAATCACACAGCCAATCAGCACATCCCTTCTACCCTTAGAAAGCCACTGTGTCTTCAAAAAAAAACAAATGCAGAGAGCTATCTTCAGGGTGTGCTTTCCGGGGCAAGGAGTCTCTTGAAAGGTGTATACACCTTTACAGGAGGGTGGAAGTCAAACCAGGATTGATTATAGCCTTTGAGTACTGAGGAAAGGTACCTCACTTATCCCATGGAGCCCACCCTACACCACTTCTCTCCTCAGGCCCCTTCTACTACGGTACCTTATCTGCCAACTTGCACCACTGCCTTAACCCCAAGAATAAAGTACAGTTCGTTGTAAGGAGACCAAACCACACTTTAAGAAAAAGAGCTCAGCAGCGGGTGAAGGCTTGTGCTCCAAATCTTCTGCTTTTGCTCCAATCCTTTCTACTGTGGATGCAGAGCAAACCTAAACTGCAGGCTGGGACATGCATATGCGCTGGCTAGGCACTGTGTTTCTGAAGGAAGCACAATTTCAACAAGATAAACTATAAAAAGTACATAATGCAAGCAGGGTCTGGAATCCAGACAATATATGTGACCAACCCTTCTCCCCAAATCCCACTTTAAGACAGGCAGGTTTAAAGAAATCAACCACAATTTTAACACTTTAGAAATTCAGCTCAAAGAAGATTGTCCCATTCCCTGAGTCAAGGACAAAGGACACACTCTCCTAAGGAAAGTGATGGAATTCCTATTTCTGGGGACATTCACAAATAAAACCACCAATGAATTAAAAACACTCTTGAGAATATCCCTGCACTAGATAATCTTCTGAGACCACACTCCAATCTTCTCTCTTAAGACTCTGTAAGTGAGACACCACTACCAAAGCAAGTTTGGCAAAACAGGAATTTCCAGTGTGGAGAATTCTGAAATCCCAAAGATTTTCTGTTGTGAAACAGAAGAGCAGTGATCAAAATGTCCCAGAGAACAGGAATTTCAAAATGTTGTTTTAATTCCCTCCCACATACAAACCAAAAAAAAATCCCTAAAATATCTTTTCTTGTAGTTTTTTCCTGAAGCTGCGTGTGCAGGCCGGAGCTTCTCACATAGTTATGCAAGGAGCCTGGAGACCCTCCACTCCATCTCAGACTATTCCAGGACCAACTGGGAGGTGTCAACATAGATGATGCTGTGAGCTAGAAGTGATTCTCTGACAAAAACTATACCCCAACCTTCCTCCAGAGCTCTGCCAGTTTCTCAGCAGGTCCAATCCCCCAGTGTTTCACTGTGCCAGAGCTACCATTTACATTAGCTCTGAAATCAAGTCACCTGGAGCTGAGAACCCCAACTCCTTACGGCCTTCAGCTAACCACAAAGCTTCGCTCAGCAAAGCGGACACAGCCTCATCTTTTCAGGCTGTAAAACAGAATGCGAGAAGGGGACAGAACCACTGTGCTGCGTACAGTCTGCTTCAGCAACAAGCGCCTACTTCCCGTTTCCCTTCGCAGAATGCAACAGTGAGGAATTCTGCCTGCATGTCTGATGGCCCGTCTTCCTTCTCCAGCACACATAAACAAAAAAAGGAGAACATAATTCCTCCAATATCCCCCTGCAACTGCTGTTTCCTTCACTCTAGCCCCTTTCTTTTTAAGCTAGTCACAGTACACAAATGAACTTAGCTACTCCTGGGAAGAAAAAATATTTAAATCAACTCATCTGCTGCATTTAGCCCCAGAGCAAACACTGGGGCATAGTGTTTTTCATTAAAAGGGAAATTTTGTTCTAGGCTTGGGGGTTTTTTGGTCTGTTATTCAGAGGAAGAGAGAGGATTTGCATTCACAGTCCTGCAGCATCACTTCCAGCACAGCCCTCCTAGCTGCAGCAGTAGCTTACCTTCCTCCTTGCCTGCACCTTCAGTCTTCAGCAGGAACATATCTGTATGCAGGGTGCCTTTGTCAACATCTTTCTTAATTCTCTGCAGAGAAGAGAAAGACAGGGATGCTCAGTGAAACAGCTTCAGGGGCTCAAAACACAGAAAGTCCAACATCTTCAAGGCCTAGAAAGTCACCCGTGCCAGAGTGGCGATATGTGCCATTCTGAACTCACCACCCCACAGATAAGCCTCACCACAGCCTGAATCTGCACATTTTTGTGCTGAAAATGCAAACACAGTGACTGGGGCAAGAAGTCCCAGAGGTAGTCACGCTATGGCTCTTGGAGCATCAGGCAGCTCACAACCACAGTGTTCAAACCAGGACTACTTCCTGTGATGAGCCACAACCAGCTTCTGCCTGTGACAACCAGGCAGCAGGGCTCTCCAGGTTGCAACACAGATCCTGGGACTTGTGGCTGTATGAGGACTACAGGATGCAGTTTAAGGGCAGGAATTTTGGCAGAGAAGAGAAATAAATTTTCACAAGGGATTAAAACAGATTGTTTTGCAGAAGGAAGGAAGACAGGGTGGGCAGCACCACAGAAACAGGAGACCCAAGGTCCTGCCTTCTACTCTGCCACAGACAGTATCAGGTGCTCTCAATCTCAAGGGGCTAATTTAACATCTGTGCCTCTGCTTCTCTAGCTGTAAAAGAGAGCAGATACCCACTCCACCAAAGTGGCACACGACAACTTTCCACAGGGCTTGCAAGGCCCTCTGGGATTCTGCCCTTGCATGTGGAGCAGAAGCTCAGAGCGTCTGTGCTGTATCATCTGCAAGGCCCAAGTTATGTACAAATCTGTGACTAGCACACAGACTTTCAGTCCCTGCCACCCCCCCATCTCCATCCCACTACAAGAGAAGCAGAGGTGACAGCTCTCTCTCTGCACCACAGCCTGACTGCAGCTGTCATTTTTAGCATTCAGGGCCCCACAGAGCCTTGAGCAACAGTTTTTTTTCTCCTAAACAGAAACAGAACAGAAGCCCCCACTTCCATCCCTACTAAAGGCAACAGCAAGACACCAGCAAGAGCAGTATCAAGCCTCAGTTGAGGCAATTAAATGCATCATTTTAAATGCGATTTTCCCTTGCTCCTTTCACTGTAAGCCCCTGTACTCCAGCACTCATAGCAACATGCAGCATTTGAAAGCAGCACTATGCAACACCACTGTAGGAGGTCTTTTAATAATGTCATTATCCACCCATCCTTCATGCAGAGCTCCTACTTCCTTGTAATTCCCTTCCTCCTGGGGGTGATGGCATTGCTATGCTGTGTAAGCGCTTCCAGGATGCAGGCAGTGGATCCCAGCAGAAGCTGGGAGGACTGGTTCCAGTTCTCAGGAAGATGAGCAGGGCTGGGGCACACCTGAGAGCACAACAGCACGGTGCTGTCCTGTACTTGCTGCACATCTGTACCCAACCCTGTGCCTTGCACTTGACAGGTTTTGTTGTTACTGCATGGCCCAGTATCCAATCCGTAGGACTGGTACCAGTATTCAAATTCTCAGAAAGGCAGAAGAGAGGAAAGCATGTTTGAGGCATTGCACAACAACACTAACTTGGATGATGCTGAGAAGCCCTGGGGAAGGCTGATAATGAAGTGCTGGAGGTAAGAGGAGAGCTCTGCTCGCACTGTGGCAAAAGGGAAGCTTCAGTTTAAGTTAAAGACCAGGGGTCTGCCTGTAGGGCTGTCTTGGGAAATTTATTAGTTTGGGGCTGTGGCTCACGTGTCTTCTTGCTCTCCACTTGCACCTAAGTGTGCCCATTAGCGAACTGAAAGACATGCACTCTCCAAGGCAGGATGTCTACACTGGAGAGATCCTCTTCTGTGCAACCACTTCAATGAAGTCAACAACTGCACTATTCCACCTACTGTCTTCAAGCAACAGAGCATCAGGCACACAAGGGACAGGAAGCCTGTAGGGACAAGCATCAGTGACAGTCCTATTTTCTGTCTAAGAGGTTATACAGTGATGAATCCTTCAGACACCACCAGTTCTCCAGCACATGGAATGGAAGCAAGACAAGTTTTTGTATTGATGAGTGGTTCTGAGGCATAGCTAGAGGAGCTCTGGTATTGGATACGTGGTTGGAAGGGCTAGAAGCTGCCCATTTTGAACAGACCCTTGAGAGAGAGCTGTCAGGGCAGGAAGGGAAAGAAATGCCTTCTAGGAAAGGTGCTGTTAAGTATCGAGTACACCAATTCATAGCATGACGGCGCACGCATTGTGGCATCTACAGCGGCAGCACTCAAGTTCAAAGGGCTGTGAGTCATTGTGCCGAGCAAATGTCATCCTCTGGCAATGTCACACTTCACTGTCTCTGTCGCACAGGTGGCAGAGGTCACCAACAAGCTGCAGGCTGCTGACAGCTGGGATACAGCAGCTTTTTTAGTCTGTCCCTCATCTTAATCAAACACCCTTCCAAGCCTCACCTGAGCAAACAGCTGTCAGGGGTGGACGGGCAAAGGAGAGGGGAGAGCAAGCCAGGCAGGAGCCTTCACACCTTATAGCACCGACGTGCGCCCTAGTGCCTGTCTGCTAATGATAACAGAAATGGTGGTTATTTCCTCCCCAGTCCCAGGTAGGCTGCAGTTTGTCCTTAAATGCTGGACAGAGCACACATTCGTATGCGCAGGGGATGCACAGGCTAAGGGTGCAGGAGCACGGGAAGATGTGCACTGTCTGCATGAAAGGAGGGGAAATAACAAACACTGAGAGAGCAGTTGGCTTCACTATCGTACAAGCTGCGTAGAATAACTGCATTATTTTTCTCCTGAAAACCACACGGCTCCCTGTAGTAAACATGCTGCGTATGCAACGTGACAAAGCTTCTTGGGCTGAGAAAACCCCAATGAGGTGGAGTGGGAGTTAGTTATTTGTTGTCAAAGAGATGCCTGTTTTCCCCAACTCACACTGGCTCAAAACCAGACATTTCACCAGCAAGCAGTACACTGCCACTGGAGAGATCAACCCCCTTACACCCAGGACACCCGCTTGCCCTGAGCAAAAAATCGCTCTGTCAGTCACAAGAGGCTCCTGTTCGCCTCACTGTCCTTCTTGCCTTGAAGTCCCAGTGTTTGCTTTCAAACACAAAACTGATTTGGATATCCACAGCCTATTGTTTGTACATACAGGTAGACTAGCAAGTTACAAGAGCTTTACAGGCAGTAGCCAAAAAAAAACCCTAGCTCTACTGACAGACAGCAAGATGCCTGTTTATCCCCCTTCAAAGAGCAAGGAAACTGAGGCATGGAGAACTGTTCTTGAGAAGGGGAATCAGGATTCCCCATGTATAACATGCTAAACATGCTAAAAGAGATCAACAATGGCAAAATACATCCAATTAGCAGAAATCCCACCAAACCTTACAATTCAGGCAAACACTTCAGCCCTGCCACAAGCAGTCTCCCAGTAGAATCCAATGCAGCTCTGCAAAGCTTGCCACTTAAAAAAAAATAAAAAAAAAAAATCCCCAAACCCCAAAAAACCCCACACGCTAGTCGTCCTTGGCATCCAAAAGCCTTGCACACATGTAACACCAGCCCTCCCATGGCTTGTAGGCTGCTTGCACCTGCAAGGTAGAGCTGTGTTAGCCTCCGACACCTCCCGGCTGCATTTGCCGCGCCAGTCAGGCACAGCGCACTCACGTTGCCTAGCAATAGAGAGGTCTCGTTGCTTTATACAGCCAAAAATGCAGCTTGCTGCACCAAGCCCCATCCCCAGCATGAGAAACGGGCAAGGACATCTTTTAAGATCAGCAGGAGAACAAGTCTGAGCTCCTTGTGGGATTCTGAGGTACATTTTAGGCAGAGCTGACAACATCCACAACATCCTCTTCTGTAAGGGATTGTAGTAGCTGCCTTTATCATTTCTAGGCTGAAGATTAAATAGATGAACACAGGGACACCACCGTGCTAAGAATTGTGCATTTTAAGGTATCAGGCACACTCCTGTCAATTTGTGCACCAACACCTAAAGTTAGTCTCACTCAGGGTCGTAAAGCTCCTTTTTCACCATTTGTGTCCTGGTTGTTCACCACGTGAACAGCCAAGTCTAGCGGCTGGCACAGGCAATGGCATGTCTGGGTACCAAGGTTCTTGTCCTGGCTCTCTCCACAAGTACTGGAGTGCCTTAGACAAGTCACTTGATCTTTTCTGCCTCTGTTTCCCCAGCCATGAAAGCGACTTTCTTATTCAGGTCACATCAAAGGAATTCAGCAACACAGCCTGGGCTGACAGGCGTTACTGAAAACTGACCCTCCACACTCAGTTCTGCATGGAAGTCCAGAAAAATCAAAGCAGGGACCGAATCTCTCTCTGCTTCTGCCTTCCCAGCTCACGACGACTGCTGACCAGGCTGAGGATGGGCAAACTGATCGCTCGATCAGGGGAACATCCCTGGCTGCAAGCTGATAGTGTTGCTCAGGCTTTACAGAGCCCCAACAGCCAGCTGGGTACAAGGATGCCTACAATTCCACCCATAATCATGCATCTCCTGGGCTTACATCTCTTTTTGCCCTAGGTAATGTGCATTATACCACACTGCACAGCTATTTTGGTACGGTGGTTCAAAGCAGATTTACAAGGGCTAAGGGGAGCACAGGATATAATGCATCAGTACTGCCTGTTGCAGGAAAGCAGCCTCGCCACATCACAACTCTCCTCCAGCAATGGGAGAGCCATATCATGCTGATACTAAAACAGAGAAGTTATTATGTTTTCCACTCCTCCTACCTCCAAACCAATTCACACCATACACATGCTTGGTAGCAGCTCTGGTCTCAGGAGGCCTCCACACAAATCTGCACCTTTTTTACAGCACACATGCAACTTAGTACTGCCTCTTATTAAAAGAGAAGTCTCTATGCGACTTGGTGAATGGTGCTTTGCTTGGACACCTGCCTGGTTTCATAAGCAAAAATGTCTTCATGTGCCCAAAAAATGTCTTCATGGCACTCCTGAATGTAGCATCTGCCTCTCTAATTGGAGACAAGGAATATGTCTTCTCCTGCACCTGCCCATTTCCAATTAAGTATTGTTTCCTCCACCTTCTACCTCTTATTTCTCCCAAGAGAACCCTGGCCAATGACTCTGGGAGGAGTACACAAGCCAAACACTTCCTTCAATTCAAAGTAAACCCAGAGAGACTCAGCTCCGCCATCAGCTATAAGTAGACACAACGAGAGTTAAATAGCCACACATTAATTAAGTTGTGTTACTCCTAGAGGAGCTAAATCTTGCTGAATTAAATTTTCAAGACCATGCTAAAGGTCTGTTGTCTTTTCATCTCAAGAAAGCTGCAGAGAAAATTCTGTCCAGTGCTTTGGTCTTGTAGCTTGGCTGTACCACCCCTGCCTGAAAGTTCACTCTGCTACAGAATACACAAGCAAAGTCCCTGTTAGGAATGGCACATCAGAGAGAAGCAGACTTAGCTCTCTGTATTACAAAGGAAGTAGATTCACAACAGGAGTGGTTGTTTTAATCTACAAGGTGTTCTCTAAGCTGGAGAGGAACTGCACCTACCTCTTATCCTTGCTCAGTGCCCTGCATAAAGGCTGAGGGCAGCTTTGCCTTCCCCCATCCCTTCTACTTCATTTTTATTATCTCAAAACAACCCAGAGCAGTGCGACAGAGCCCACCCTTGTAAAGTGGAATAGAACCAACTGCAAACATGCGTCAACTTTTGTACTTCCATGGGGCTCAGTGTGCACTTGAACCCCAGCTGCTTTCGGTAGCCATGAGAGATCCACATCTAGCGTAGCATGCAGGCTCATGCTTCCTTCCCACCCTCAAGAGTGAGGTAACAGGGCAGAGAAAGGAAGAGGACAAAGCCCTTTTGGGTAGAAAATGCCTCTGTATTGTTACTGCTATTTAATCAAATGCACATCTGATGAGATAGAGCCCTAAGCAGAGGCCGTGAGGAGGCACAAATGCTTCTAAATATATGGACAGACTATCTTCACTCCCCTTTCCCTGCTTTTCTTCTTTGTTCATTTATTCACATCAGAAGAACAACGCGTCCTCCTCCCCCAGCGACGCACTGCTGGAAGCGATGCCTTTCCACTGAGACAGTAGCAGCAGGATCTGGGTCTTCTGTCTGCATTTGCAACATTAAAAGCTTTTGCAGGAGCCTTTTGCTCAATGAAATATTTACTTCCTTGCACCCAGCATGGAGACAGGGATACTTGGTCAATGAGGACATATGGTCGAAAGGGCTATCCAGTATAAATTACCATGATTAACAAAGCAAGAAGCAGAGCAGAGGAAGCCTGGTGCTCATCAAAAGTCTTCTTTGGTTTATTGAGTTTGCTAACTAGTGCCACTCCCTTAACCCTTTCACTGATGCAGGAAATACAAGTCTCCTGGCAACTGCTGCTTTTAACCTGCAAGTGCTGGAATACACACGTGTACTACCTGAGAATGCTTTAAGTTGGCAGTAACCACCACTGTTGCCAAAATTGCCATTTCTCCCAGTTATTTATTCCTACCACCGTGATATCACCTCCTTATATTGGATTAGATTAGCAGGGAAAATACAAAATTCATTTTAATCAAGATAAGCTCCTCAATCAACACACAACTGCATGAAGAAAGGCACAATGAGAAGACAAGATGTCTCTTTTGGTAACAATACTGATTCACAGCAGCCTGAACCATCCTGTGTACGAATAATCCAACTGCACATTCGCTCCAAACTGGCCTAACCACAGGCTAACACACACCCTCGTTACCAGTGGTTTTTGGACACCTTGCAGCTGCCTGACATGTGGAAACATCGTCAGTCAGAGCAGCAGGCAGTTATGTGACGAGATCACCAAATCTCGCACTGGAGACAAGGCTTGTGAAACTGAGCTGAGGGAAGCATCACAATAGAGACCTCAGTTTTACTCTCCCAAACTCTAAGCCCATCGCCCTCTCCCAAAAGTCAAAACACAGGACTCCACAGCCAACATAGATCAAGACCATTGTATTGGCCCCATTTAGGTAACTCGAGTTCTTCATATTTTAGTTTTCACTTTAGCCCCTTAGTTTTACCACCAGCTATTCTGTTTAGCATCCAGGAAATACTGCACTGGCTTACCACAAAGTCTCTCCTACCTGTTTGGAGTAGCCTCCATAGATGATTATGCTGCCCTCAGGAGTGGTAGACATTTGACACCCAGATCGTGGAGCAGGCCCAATCCCCGATGGAGTCAGCTTACTCCAGGTGAAAGAGTCCAGGTTGAAGGCATACACATCATTGTAGTAGATGTAATCTCTAGGGAGAGCAGATTGGCACACCACAGGTTTTTGTAACTGTCACCATTTAGGATAGGATAAAACAACACTTCAGGAACAGCACCAGGAACCTCTGAAGAGGTGCAACACCTTATTCAACTCCTTGCATTTACGGCTTTTCTCCTTCCGTAGCAATGTACAGAAGATTTGTTTGGGTGAAGGTTACCATTTCAGGGCAACAATTGGCATTTGCCAAAATCTCCTTTAAGCAAGACCTCTCTGGGTTCTTGTTTACCGATGTCATTCCTTACTACAAGAGAGGTTTCACCAACTCTTTCCCATTAACACAGTCCAAGGCAACTTAAACCAGAACACAAAAGATCAAAACAGATTAGAGCTCTGTCTGGCTAGGGGGGTGGGAAAAATACACATATGCCCTGTTCTCTTTCTACTAACCAGCTCACATACTGCTAGGGGAAAATGCTCTGCACAGGTTAAACTCCCAAGGATGCAGCCAAATCTAGGGTGGGCTTTGCAACTTGCGCTGTGCTCCGAGGAGCTGCGGTTCTGCTGCTTACTGTCTCCAAGACAATATGTAGGCCCAGCTCTTCACAGTCCCCATGACAGTGTAGCTGTGACCTCACATAGTATGCGAGAGCCTACTGCAGAAGATGTTTCTAGGAAGACAATGCTCTCTGACAACATTCAGAGGCCAAAAGTGATGCATTGAGCTTTAGCTACAAGGATGAGTAGCTACTTCAGTGGTTAGCTAAGTGGTACAATGGTTTCTCAAACACTCAAAGACTTTAAATCAAGATCACTTGTCTTTCTAACATAAAAGTCCAATTCAGCAACAGTTCTGCTGAGGATAATCCCTCCATTAAAGCCCAGTTTTCTGTTACTGGTGAAATTCTGTTGTCTTTTTACAGAGGATTCAGTACCACCAGCCATCCTGCAGTAACCCACCTTGCGCTCTCATGGAAACCCCCGAAGATGATCAGCTGTCTTCTGCAAGCAACCATACGATGTCCGCTTCGTCCAGAGGGACCTCCTGATGCCCTGAAATGTAAAGAAATTCCACTTATCCGCAAAGTTCCCTTTCCTGTTAGTGTATCAATCAATATTTAGCGTATCAATCGATCAAAATCATTGGCAGCTAGGCTGGCTGAGTTCAGTTTCTCTTCTCCTGGAATGGGAAGCCATGGAGAACTTTGTTGCCTTAATACATATGTGTGCTTTTCTCCAGAACAGCGTGTGTGCTCTTCCTGTGACTCGTGGTATTTGCAACACAGGCATTTTGCAGTAACAATTTTATTCCTAGTGATAAGCCATCTAGTCTCTAACAGCACCCAAAGTCTTGAAGTTTTTTCTGCTATGACTCAGGAGCTAATTTTTCAGGAGAGTTTAATGAATAGCAGTTAACTCCCGCAACTGCAAGAAAGGCACTTCAGACAGAGATGTTTTCTCCAAGCACCAAGTGAGAGCCAGACACCGGCTCCGACATCCACTCTCCCTCAATGTCTTAGGAAATCACGTACCTGTACTGTCTTTGCTCATCTACCTGCGGCTGGGATACAACATCAAACTAGTGATAAGACTTTGTAAATTACTTGGATTTCCTCAAGAATAAAGGCATTGCAGCAAAACAAGTCATCATTATCTTACACATTAAAAAGCAGCTACAGATCCCTGTTCTGCTCTTTCAAGCTTTCCTGACCTTTCAGTTAAATGTGCCACTTCCATTTCCAGGAACGAGCAACAACGCCCCATCTGTCACATCCAAAAGGTTCAGGCAAAACCATGCAGCTGGCAACGACATTCCTGAGAGGCGATGAAGATGCACCTTCCTTCATGTTCACCCACACACTGAGCATCATATGAGGAAGAACAAAACCAACTTCAAGAACTCTCAAAACAAAGGCAACTTCAGGCCAAACTGCAGAGGAAACAGGGTTTTTGCTTTGTGTGTTCTCTGCCCCCATGGATTAATCTATCACATTTTCACTCTTGCTGAGGAGTCTCCCAAAGTGCACAGAATTAGCACCACTGAACTCAGCAAGATTCCTCAAATAGGCAGTGTTAACACAGATTAAGTGGTTGCAGAATCATTGCCTAAATAAATGAGAAACCTCCTCACTGTTGAAAACAACAGCAAAACCTAAACCCACAACCCTACTGCTATGCTTTAACTGGCAGCAGGTAGCTGTAAAGAGTGATGATAGATTTCTGTGGAGAGAGAAAAATGAGGGCCCTTATTCACCATCAAAAATGACAATCTCACACCAGTCATAATGAAAAACTCCAAGCAGAACAGCAGCGTTTGGGTAAGACTGAATTAATATTGATTGCTTGGAGTTTTTATTCTAACAGAAAGTAGGGTTTTCTAGGCATTTACTAAATTTTTAAGTATCACCCTGTGGAATAGCACCTCTAGTATTAATTTCATCAAGATCTGAAATCATTATTTTCTCTGCTGTAACAAAAGCTCCCACGATATTATTTCAAAGGATGTTATCTTTTAAAACATTTTTTTTTTGAAGGAAAGAAAGAATTAAAAATCACCATTACAATAAAATCCTCTTCTCAGATAGTATCTTCTGCCTTGCTTTTCAAAAAAGGTTTCTTCCAAGTCAAAAATCAATTCTGAACAATAAAAAGTTTATTCATTGATGTGATTGTTTTAATAAACAAGTTCCCACAGGCATACAATTAACTCAAAGTCACAAACAAAAACATCCAGCCTGGGGCCTAAGCTGAATTCAGAGAAGTCTCGCTAGCACCAGCACCGCTTGCTCTCAATCACAAGGCTTTTCTCCCCTTTCTTTAGGCTAGATATACCAGCTACAAGAACAGATGCTGAAACATGGTTCCAGGAGGCCTCACCTGCACAGTACTGTATCTTCTCTTATGTATTGTATTACCTTTCTTGTATTATCTCTTGGCCTTAGTGTTACACATTGCAGGAATCAACTATAAAGGAAAGTTTATAGCCTTTGATGTAAGGACATGCCCTCCTAAACTTGCAACAACTGCTCTTCAAAAGTATTTTTACACAGAGCTATTCATACAGCCAAGGTCCTTTGTCCCCAGTCTCTGGAAAAGCCAAATGGCAGAGCCAAGCAGGACTGGCAGTAACATATAACCGTGCTGCCACTCCAGAAGGCACTTGCTGCAAGCTCGAAGACTTGTTTCCCAAATGCAAACTGTCTCCATTTACCTGTATCATTGCTCATGGTCCAAAACAAGCATTTTGGAAATGGTTTCACAGACTTTATGATTAATACTCTACTTCATGGGGTTGAAAGCAGACATGTGGGAGGGAGCTGTAAATTCTCCAGACTTTTTTTTAAAAATAGATTAAAAGATAAGTCTGGATAAGGACTGGCTCTACACATGTACAGCATGAGTCTGATCAGAACTGCTCCATAAGGAATTTGCTTTTGCTTG
The DNA here is from genome assembly GCA_013400875.1 of Anhinga rufa. Lineage (NCBI taxonomy): Eukaryota > Metazoa > Chordata > Aves > Suliformes > Anhingidae > Anhinga > Anhinga rufa. The sequence goes on along the minus strand of VZTV01070917.1, from coordinate 41,013 downwards.
GAGTTACTCTGGAACTTATAGTAACATAACAGACCTGAATTCAGCCCCCAGATTCAAGAATTAAAGACTTGCATGTCACAGGGACTACAGAGACTGCATAAGCAAGTTACCTTTTCATTTAGTCCTTCATCCAGAGGATGCCCAGATGAATTTCAGAACCTTTCCATAATAATGAAAATGATGATGCATAGAAGATCCCATCAAAGGAGCATTTCAGGACAAAGCACTTTCATCCTCCAGTACTCGAAGCAGCTGAAGCCCAGAACTTCAGCGTTCGGTTTTACTTCTTACACTTGCGAATGCCATCAGGGGTTCTGTTCAATGGCACACAGAGATAGCATACCCGTGTGTTTGTAGACTCAGTTACGAAGTATATAAGTGAATATGCAATTGGCACAAGGCACAAAATCCTCAAATCAAATCCCTTGCAAAGTCAATCAAGAGTTGAACATTTGGCTCCTGATCTACCAAAGAACAAGCTCCCCAGGCTCACTTCTGGGCTGACAGAGGAAGTCTACTCAAAGGTACACCAAAATATCCTTCTTTTCTTTAACACCAATGCACCTTTCTACCTTGCCTTGCAGGACCTGATCTTTCCCGTGAGAAACAGCACATGAACAAGAGCCGTCAATCAGAAACAAACCTATGCTGAAAGGCATCCTGCACTGCAGTGACTGCTCCAGTTCTCTCCGTAAACAGCGTTAAACATACGCTTGTGAAACGCTACCCTGAAATATTTATAGCACCACATCTCACAAAACTGTTATGGGAAGTATCATTAACATTCCACTATTAAAGGGAAGGGAGCCATACAGCCTGAAAAGCAAGACTAAAGAACTACACAGAAGAGGGATCTACCAGTTCCCAAGCACAACCCTGAAGTGTGATGCTCCCTGTCTCTCCTTGAGGTACTGCACCGGGCCACAGAAAGCTGAATAAGACAGTTCTTTCTAGGAAGAAATGAGGCAGTTAGGTTAGATTTCTGCTTAGCTCTAAGGCAGAGCAACAAAGAGATCGTGCACTGAGGCAACCTTGTGCATCACATACATGATAAAGTGGTTCCATTAAGTCAAAGTCAGTTTTTGGCAAGTCTTCTAATGGGCTGGGATTTGTTGTGTTTAGACCATCCTTGTGCATGCAAAATGCAAGTAAATATAGCTATAGATTGCTAAACATAGCAATTTCTAACTCTGTCAAGCAGACTGGCACCACTGTGCTCTGTGCTAGGAGATAATGGAGATCCACTTCCCCAGCAGCATTTGCAGACACAGCACAGGGGTGAGTTATTCACAGGGATGAGTTATTCAAGGTTTTCTCAAGTGTTTTACAGCCAAGCCTCTTATGGCACCAAGATAGTCTGCGGCATGAACCACAGGCCAGGAAGGACAACGTAATTGTCTGAAATCTAAGCTGTGGGGCTGGAATAACTAGATGTCCTAGAACTGCAAGTTCAGATCACAGCAGGGTCATCTTAGCTCTCCAATCAACACAAACCAACACATTCAAACCCGCCTGAAATGGGACACATTGATTCTTCCCATGTGGAAGAGAAACAGAAGCTTTGTCTCTCTTGTCCAGACGTTTCTTAATGAATAATAGTGTTACTCTATTATTTGCACTAAAAATGGCATCCTCCAAACCCAGCTGAGTTTACTCAACACCATTCTGTTCCCCAAATGTCTATCACCAGGCATTTACTCAGATAACACTGCCACCACATTGGACACGTGGAATTATTGCTTGGCCTGCTATGTAAAGGCTTGTTGTACCAAGGCTGGTGCCCCACCTTGACCCAACAAAGCCTACACAGTCTGTCCCCTCCATTTAGTCTTCCCAAACACAGATGTTTACTCTCCCGATACCACTAGCCCCCAAGTTGACCCCCACTGTCACCAGTCATCCCAGCTGGTTAATGGCAATCCAAAATAAGCAAGTGCTTGACTTCAGGCAGACAGGAGAAACCTATGTGGAAAAATGACAGCATCAATGGGGTTCTCTGGCAAGAAAAGTGAAATGCTGAAGGAAGTGAAACACAGCACGTGTTATCACTGTAGTTTTAAAAGAAGTAGGGAAAAAAAAAAAATCCCTCGTACAACTCAACAATCATCTCTGCCCTTTCCTCTTCCCCTTTCTAAGCAGACTGCAATCAAGATGCCATATGGAAAAGCAAAGAGGCAGCAGAAACTTGATTTTCACACTCAGTCAGGTTAGCATTAAAACAAAGACATCCCCTCCCAGCCTCCTCCGCCAGATGCCTCATTAATGCAGCTCTTGGAGCTCTGCCCAAGGATGGGGAGGAGATGCACTTTGTTTTACTCGAACACTGTGACCAGGGCACAGGCGTTTTCAAAGTTCCAGCAAGGCTGAAAGACTGACGTACACCCAAACACACGGGAAGCTCAAATGGAGTAGATCCTGCATGGGGCAGGGAGAGAGAAAAGATCATCTCTCCAGGGTGCTTCCACCCATATACTTTGCGATGCTCACTTATAAAATGTCTATCCTTTTATCTACTAAGAAACAATGAAGTATCACTGTCTTCAAATGCACTATGGCATGGCAGTCAAGGTGACAAGAACTGGCTCAACAACAGAGCTCAGAGGGTCGTGATCAACGGGGCAGAGTCTGGCTGGAGGCCAGTGACTAGTGGAGTCCCCCAGGGGTCTGTGCTGGGTCCAGTCCTGGTCAACAGATTCATCAATGACCTGGATGAAGGGACGGAGTGTAGCCTCAGCAAGTTCACCGATGGCACCGAGCTGGAAGGAGCGGCTGATACGCCAGAAGGCTGTGCTGCCATCCAGCGAGCCCTGGGCAGGCTGGAGAGCTGGGCTGAGGGGAACCTCATGGGATTCACCAGGAGCAAGTGCAAGGTCCTGCCCCTGGGGAGGAACAACCCCAGGCACCAGCACAGGCTGGGGCTGACCTGCTGGGAAGCAGCTCTGCTGAGAAGGCCCTGGCAGTGCTGGTGGGCAGCCAGTGCCCCTGAGCCAGCGCTGGGCCCTCAGGGCCAAGAAGGGCAGCGGTGTCCTGGGCTGCGTGAAAAGGAGTGTGGGCAGCAGGGCGAGGGAGGCCATCCTGCCCCTCTGCTCTGCCCTGGGGAGGCCGCAGCTGG
>VZTV01070917.1:0-37733 GCA_013400875.1 Anhinga rufa | reverse complement strand
GCCTGGACGCGGTCCTGTGCCCCCTGCTCTAGGTGTGCTGCTCACGCAGGGGGGCTGGACGGGGGGAGCTCCGGAGGTCTCTTCTAACCCCAGCCATTCTGTGACATGTGACAACCAACACCTGGAGATGGAGGGTTGCTCCGGGCAGCTTGAAGAGCGTGGTACCTAGGTGGGACTAGGAACTCACCTTGCCAAACTGGCTCCCTCCTCACTAACTGTAACAACCCATCACAACAAAATCTCTTGCCATAGTTTTAGTCCTGGAGGCCTGGAACTGCTGGGGGCATCCTACAGCTTGCAGCACATGCAAACTTTATGCTCAGCTCCAGGGAGGAACAGGTGCTTTTGCAGTGTAAGTTACACTCAGCATCCCCGAGGCTGCTCTCTTCTACAGGATAAGATGCAGGACGAGTAGAGCCTCATAACCACCTTGTTTCCTCTTCCCAGGCAGAACAGATACTGCAGCGTTTGTTTTGGGAGTGGAAAACCCTAAATCAGCTCTACAGCAGCGCATCTGCAAACCCACGAGAGAACAATTTGCGCCATCAGTGGCAGAGCTAACGAAGCCTCATTTGGATTCTCCGATGGCTCACAAAAAATAATCTCCTGCCCTCGCTCTCCCTGCAGCTGGGTATTAATACTGCTCTCTGGTGAGGATTTTTTTCAACCAAGAGTTTGGTTGAAATGTCAACCCTTTCTCTCAGCAGGGACTCTATGGTGAGCATAACTTCCTCCTCCCCACCTGCTTACATGAAACCAGTAGGGATGTAACACATTTGAGCTCATCCCCTTTATTTGGCTGAGATTGAGCAAGGGATTCAGAAGTTATTTTGGGGGAGCTGGGAGGGGTACAGTCACAGTCATTACATCAGCTTCTTCCTAACAACAATAGGCAGATCAGCCTGTACAGTGACAGGTCTTTTTAATCCTTGCACCTCTTAAAGAGCCCTCATCATTTTGGAGGGTTTCTCTCACTCCCACTTCCAAGACAAGCAGGGCTGACCAGAGTTAACCTGGCTTCCTGTAACATGACAAATTATAGCTGTTATTAGATTAACACTGCCAGGTCTGGAGCCAAGAACCACACTGATGGACAGGAACCAGCCGCTTATGAATTGAACAGTTTTCCCTCGGTCCCCCAGAGCTACTCAAAAGGATGGATTCTCGCAGAACAGTCAGCTGCTGGGATCCTGTGCTGTGAAGCATCCTTGTAACCCAGCCTGTTCTGGACTCCTTGGGATTCTTGCACTTTGGCTCTGTACGTCCCCCTGTACTTTCCATGCCAGAGTGCCTTCAGTGCTACATTAACATTAGCAGAATTAAACCTCCAAATTTCCCCCTTGTCAGGCAATATCAATGGTCCCATTTTGCAGGGAGGGGGAAAAAGGCAGACAGGCGCAATGACTCACTGTGTGGCCTCAGGCATGTGCCAAGGTAGAGCCAGGGTATCCATCTCTGCATAGCTCAATCCTAAACCACCCTCTCAATTACTGTGCAAGGGACAGACACAGACAACAGGCACCCGCGCTCTGTAAGCAGGGTGAAAAGTGATCAACCTAGGCAGATTTAGAGCTTCCCACCTGAAGGAAGGGCATGGAGTTCATAACCAGGAGCTCGACAGGTCAAACCGCAGACAAGGAAGTGTTCAAAAGCTGCTGTTTTCCCCAGTGTCACCTCAAGGGTCAGTTCCAGCCCTCCCAAAGCTGCACTCTGACTAATCCCACAGTCAAGACAATCCCAAAGTCTGAGAGAAAGTCTATGTCAAAGTCAGAACCAAAGCCATATCTCCTGCCTCTCAGTCCACTGGATAACCCACCAGGCCTCTTTTTCTCTCATGCCAATATAAACACGAGCTGCAAAACTGAGAAGCCAAAGGTTAAAGAAACATTAGCAGAGGACTTCAGGCCAGATCCACAGAAGATATTTAGACACCTTAACTCCTGTCAGAAACTACCAGGACTTTTGGCACCTACTTACCTTACTAGGTCTGAATTATTGGCTTGTTTATCCCAAGGAATCTTGAGGCAACAAACGCCAGTTATCAGGAGTGAAGTTGGCTCTGTGGATAGACACAAGCCGTCTTCTCAAGCAATGGTAAAATCAGGAGAGATCCTTGTACTGGTCTTGTACAGCCCAGCCAGGAGGAGCCCAGGCAGATGGAGTAACGAGTACTGTTTGGAAGTTGGACACCTACACCCGCTGTGGTTGGGAGGACAGAGTACTGTTCATGATACTCTTCCTTTCAGTTAAGTAACACCCATGCACACCCATGCTCCAAAAAAATCACATATTAAATAAAATAGCTTTGGCCTCAGTAGACCTGGAACACGTCTCATTTCTACATCTTTCTGGAAGCTGTGCTTTCCACTGTTTCTAGAATGGGCACCTCTGTACTCAAGGGAGAGATGAGTGGAAATCACAGCACTATACCAGGTATCAAATTCAGATTATGCCAACACAGTTCCTCAAGAGGTCAACATCATTGACTTCAGAACACATCACTTACTTGATCTGTTCCCAGGTCTTGGTAGCCAAATGCAGGACCCAGAGATCCTTGTAATGATAGAACTGTTCCCCATTGGGAGATGCAAACTCCCCGCCAAATATCCACAGCTGCCCGCCGGCTGTGGGCACCACTGCCGCCTGCCAGGAGAAGGAAGAGCTGGATCAAACAAGGGTTCAGAAACCAGAGACAGGAGAACTTTATCAGTCAAATGTGCAGCTGCCTCCAAATACCAGAGAGCCAACAAGTGGCCGCGGCTGCTGCTGCCTTGCTTGGCAACAGCAGCTCTCTGGGGCTGAAGGAAGGGAAATTTTAAATGCAAGTTACTCATTGTTAAGCGCACCCTCCCTATAGCAAAGGAAAGTCAGCCAAGGAGCTGGGCTCTTCCTACCTCCTAGCATCCCGAGTTCCTGTTCTACAAATTCAAAGATCCCTGGGAAGCATCTTGGAATTTAGTTTAACAACTATTGGTCAAATCTCTCTGTTCAAAGGGAAACCTCTCCACTGCTAAGGCTTGGTGACATTTCACCCATCCTTCAGTCACATAAATAGTATCCTGCGGAAGACATACTGGGGCTGACAAACTCTGAGCCACGGGAGGAACAGGGGCACGTCCTGCCTCCAAGACACATCTAACGTCCCAGCACAGGGCAGGCAGAGCAATGCAGGGAAAGGTCTTCAAAAAGGCCATTAACAGTGCACAATTTCCCTTTGCAGTTTCTGTGGGTTATAAAACAACAAACAGTAAAGAAGCCAAGCTGCAACACAAGTCCAAACCTGTCACTTCCCAAGACCTGAAAAGAATTACTGCTCCCTCTGAAGAAAAAAAAAAAAACTAAAACAAAAAAACCCCAAATACAGAAGGAAATGCACAGCATTTGGACAAAAGGAGACTACTGCTTTGATTAGGGCAAGTAGCAGAGAACAGAGTATCAAAGGGGATTTTTACATTGGTTTTTGCACAGAGCAGCGCCAAAACACTGTTGCAATGCAAGCTGACAGTTAAAAGCAGGGATAGAGGAGCAAGACCCTACTTCATCAAAATTATCTGTGTAAGGACTAAGGAAGAAGAAAGGAATCCCAAAAAGGAAACTATGCGACTGTGCAAATTTCTCCCTTGACTGGGACCTCTTGGGTTGTTTACACCTTAAACAAATCCTTCCACACATGTTTTTTCCAGGGTACCCATCACAGATCAACGTTTGGATAATGATCTCTTTCTTCAGAAGGGCTTCATTACCTGCCCGTCTTTCCCAGCAAAGAAGATTTTTAGCATCAGACACATGACCATGCCCTGACATAAACCAGCCTAGACATGCAAAGATTAAACACATGAGAAAAAACAGGGTGTGTTTGCAAGCAGGATTAGTGGGAACAGGAGGTTACCTAAACAAAGGGGATACACGCCTGATTTTCATGGGTATCTAGTGCTTGAAAGCTTAAGGGGAAAGTATATGCAACAGCCTGCTCATGCTTGTCTGTGACCTTTTGAAGAGCCGGCTCAAAATTCATTACAAAGCCAAACCTTTTCCACAAACAACTGACAACACCCATCCATAGCTATTCTCACCTCAGCTCTGTTGAACTGATGTAATGAAGCCAGTGTAACTCAAACAGAAGGTCGTGTGTCAGAGACCAGAGATGACAAATAAGACTGAAAACATGCTCATACAAACACACAGACACACTTCTGTTTACCTTTGAGCTAATGCAGAATATACATTGAAAATAAAGTCACAAGGAAGACAACAACCAGTCAACTAATGAGGGTGACCTGTCTCCTGTGTGACTATAATTAATTATCAGACAGAAAACTTATTGTTGAAGGAGGACTCTGCAGATAGGTTTGTCATTTTATTTTTGTTGTGATCCAGTTGCAGCTCCCTGATGCACAGCCTGCCTGCTCGGTTCAGATTTAGCTGCTAGACAGCCACCTGCTGGTTACCAACCCCAAACAGGCACCTCTCAACTCCACACTCACAAAGCAACCTCCTTCTCACCTAGGGAAACGAGCATTTGAATTTATGGTCTCCTTGTGGTATTACGCCTCTGAAATCAAGTTCTATTTTAAACATGACAAGGTAGCCCAAAAATCAAGTCAGAACCTTTCAATTCAAGAAAGGACACACAGCTCAGAGGAAGACTGGCATTTAGGTGTAGCATAACAAGGGTATACGAACCTAACCAGGGTATCGGATCTTACCAGGAAGCTCTAAAGGGCTTTGGCCATGGGTAGGAAAATAACATTTGCATCCTGTATGGCAGCTTTTGAAATGTACCAGTCACCCAGCTACTTGCTGCAACAGGTAAGATAATCTATCAGGCAGCTGGCGAGGGCCAAAGACCTGCAAAAAATATAAGTCTTTGGTCCAGTTTCTAATGTGCAGGTGTTCACATAAAGTAAACCCAAATCCTTCATCACCACAACCAGCCAGTGACCTTAGTGACACAAGCACCAGAGAGGTGAATTCTAGGGGAGTGCCATGATATCCCAGAGAAAATTTAGATAACTTTGTCTATTGCCTTTGCAGACAAAAGAAAAACAGCCCACCTGCCAAGGTTGCCGGGGGGAATCACAACTCAAAGGCAGGACATGCACAGTCAGTGCTAGCTGTCCATCGTGTTGTACAGCTGGGACACTTGGCAAAGCCCAGCTGCTACATGCTAGCAGGAATACCCTACAGTAATAAGTCTTTCACATGCTGGAGTGGCAGTATGTAGGCCTGTGGGCATTATGGAAGTAATCATGCACAGGAACTCTTGCCATTCATAGCACTTTGTGCAAATTCAAAGTTATACCCTGACCAGCATTTTGAATATTCAGTGCCATCCTGGGATTATGGATGGTTGAGCTGGTCCCTATACAATACAGCAGAGAGAGTTCACCTTCAAAAGAGGAGTCTCCCCCATGAGTCCTGCTTGGGTCCAGCCGACTCAACAGATACAACCCCGAATCTTCATTTCACACTTAACAATTCCTAAGGCTACCCAATGATCAGAGAGCACAAGCACCTCAGACAGGCTTGTACAGGCCCCTCAGCAGAAGAGGTGAAGTGACACCATTGGAAGCCCATTACAAGGAGAATGAAGAGAAGCCAGAAACCCTCACAGGGGACGGAAATCAACTCCCATCCATCTTTAGCGCAGCATTAGAACAATTCCAACTGCTGCTCTGGCACCCAGTACTTTTACCTGGTGAGCACATCGCCTTGGTGGTGGGTTGGGGATCTCTACTTTAGACCAGCTGTTCTTCCGGATGTTGTAAACATACAGTTCGTTATACAGGTACGTCTGTTAGAGAAGAAGAGAAAATGCACATCACCACAGCTCTCCACTGGGCGGGGTCAGTCTGTCAAAGCACAGGCACCCCTGAGGGTTATCTGTGAGTCTGGGGGAGAAGGAGCACAGTACCAGCTTTGCAAAGCAACAGCTCACCTGCCTCATCAGGCAGGGAAGGAGGACAATAACCTCCTCCACTAGACTGGGAGTCAGCAACTTTATCAATGATCCACTGGACTGGACTGTTCTTTCCCAAACGTTTGGTTAAGCTTGTGATAGCTTGAGATCTGAGGACTTAAGAAACTGGAGCTTAACACAGATGTGCAGGTTAAAGTTGTCCAAACTGCTGCTCAACTCCAGAGACAGGAACAGCTTATGGTAGTGAAGCAAGCAGAATTAGTTCAGTACATCACACTGGGTGTGACTAAGGCAGCCAAATATCATTGGCAGGCTCAAGTTTTCATGCTACAGTATGTACAGCTTCTTAGGGTTATAAAGACCAGTTTGCCTCCAGGAGCACAATGAACACCTGCAGCTTGCACAAGTTCAGTAACAAGAGTGTCCACTTGCAAATATTTGCTATTGTACCCATCTCCAAGGCAGACAACGCCTTACCAGCAGCAAAACTGCAGAAGTACCTTGTTTTGAAAGGTGAAAGAGAGAGATTCTTCAATAGTTATCAAAAATGAGGGGCAGATATGGCTACAATTAAGTCTGGAGAAATTATGAAGCCCTGAAATATTGATGCTGAGACAATCACTCTGACTCCTTAATGGGTTCTAGCATGTCTCCTTCCTGCCAACTGTTCAGGCATGAGACAGTATCACGGCAGAATTAAAAGGCTATTTTGCTCTCATTCAGGGACAAATACATATTTTATGACGGCTGCCTTGAACTTCACTTCAAATGAGACTCATGCAAATTACAGTAAAAGGCAGGGAGAGGGTAGAATAAAGAAGAAAAAATTTAAGTATACATTACTTTTTGGCCATTGAAATATTCACCTCCAAAAAGGATCAATTCATCTTTCTCAGGGTGAGCAGAGAGGGAGCTGTTCAGCCTGCAAAAGAAAGAAGAATGACCATAACAGTAGATGTGCAGGAGTCTTGAAGCTCAGAAGCCTTTAACTCAGCCAGCGCTAGCACCTCTGCCCTCTAGCCACAAAGGTCTCTCCATCATCTGCCAAATTATTAGGCCGTGATATTCACCCCAGGGCTAAAAACTTCTCAAAGAAATTAACTTCTTAAAAACTTCCAGCAAGATTAATTTGGCACTGTCTGAAATCTTCTCCTATTTTAGGAGCACACGTTACACTGTTCATTTAACATGCCTTTTGACGTGAGCTCTTGAATTTTAATGCTGGTATGTCAAGAACAAAAATTAGTTTTATGGGGGTACATAACTATGGGTAGAACTGGGCTGTCTCATATCAACTTATCTGCGTCATTATTCTGCAGTCACCACTGGTCATTGCACATCTATACACCACCAAAATGTTTTGCACCACACGGAGACAGATCCCTACGACTCCCAAGGAAGAGCTAACTGACCACTGTACACCTCTGTGAGATTAACAGTAGCATACTGACCTGTCCCACCACACAGAGAGGAAAACAGGTATCACAGAGAAAGGTATTTATTTAACAAGCCACAGAACCTAGAAGTACGTGGACCCCAAGCTACCCCTGATAGAGTCTTGTATCTCTGACACATCATTTTGCCTCTTAAGTCTTTTCAGCTTTCTAGTACAAATCCAAAACTTCCTCTTAGTTTTTATTTTTCCTCAAAGCCCTGCAATCTAACCCTGCTTTATCTCCTTTGTGCTAACTGGATGATTAAAAAGTGGATTTTAAGGCCAAAAATAGTTTTGGCCCCTTTTCTAACCAGTGATGCAATATACCAGCTATGTTATAACTCTAGATACCAGCTATGCCAGATATTATGCCTTCCACTCTCAGGAAATAACTTTACGTAAATAAATTTCATTAAAAGCAATAGCCAAAGCCTCGTACAATCTCTTACCTGGGTGAGGGGGGTGGGCAGGATGACTCAATTACTTGCGTCTTTTTAGCATCTAAATTCTGGAATTCTGCTATCAAGGCTTCAAGATCCTCCTGAAAATAAAAAGCCAGACATGAGTTCCTTGACACGCACAGAGCCACCGGCACACCACATGAAACCAGCACTCACCCTCACGATTTCCCTTTTTTAAAAAAAATTGCCTGCTTAGGTTCCCTTCATTCAACTACAAAAAATGGATGCCAAGTATTTCCACGTATGCTTTAAAGATTGGTCTCCCCTAAAACACTAACAAGTTGCTCAGAAGAGTCCTAAAAGGATGGTATGCAAAGTGCATTTAGTGCATACCTGCTCTTCCTGCAGCAGAAACACAGCACAAATTGGCAAGTAAATACACGTCATTTAAGCCCTAACAAAGTGATCAGCAACTATATGCTACAATCCAGCTAGTACTCTTTGTCTGCAGTGGAAAAATGCCTAAATGGAAGTAGAAACTCTTTTCTATTCCCAGCTCATACTTAACTGGAAAGAAACTTGCACCTATTTTTATTCCGTTTCAACTTATGTCAATTAAAAGTAAGATCTTCCTCCAAAACTGCAGATATGCCAAGGTGCAAGGGCAGAAGCAGGATTGCAGCTATGGGGGGTTTCTGATCCATGGTCTTTCCTACAACCCCCACTGCCCACTACCTCCCTTCAGTGAACCTTTCTGAAGGTATGGTCAAAGCAGAGATTTCCAAAATCTGGGGATTTTGCCTCTGCAGCATGGCATCAGCTCTCCCTGCAGCCAGCATGCATGTACACTGGCACCTTCCATGCCTTAAGTTTTGCATTATGCTGTTAACACCATGTTTTGACCACGGAAAGGTAGCTGTTGTGAGGCCTAAATACAAGCACCCACTATAGGAGTAAGGGAAGCAAATGTTCTAATTTGCTTTTAAGACAAGAAGAAAAGCATGGGGGAGAGGGAAGGCAAGAAGAACCCTTAAACTGCATTTTCTTGTCCTCCTTTTACACCTGCTGTCACACACTGCACCCAGCTTGTCAGCAATATGGCAAAAGACTTCCTGGTAGTGGTTTCATTGCACCCCTTACCCTATTTTCCCGAGCGCCCTGGCACACGGGCGCCAAAGGCTCCGCAGCCCTCAGCCATGTGCTGACCCTCTGGCATGGGGAGAAAGCACCACTTTTTCCAATCGGACCGCACTAACACTAACCTTAGATGTTTCATGAGGTGGGCGTTGATCTCAAAACCCCTCTGCCTGCACATCTCATACCCAGCTGATAACCTGCAGGCCCCTAAGTCACTTAAGCAAGTTACAGCCGCTTGCGATCGGATACACTCATTAAAGCTAAATTGGTCTGCCAAATAATAGCCTGTAAAAGTATCGGGGTGAATTTTACTCTGTTAGTATAGGCAAATATAGAACAATTTAACTGGAATCAGTGGATAGTCTGAGCTTTTATCATCACAAGCACGTATAGAACGTGGATTACCACCTAATACCATTAAGAAAGATTTAGCAGTATTTTGCCCGTTGGATGAAGTCACAAACATTTTTCCGGTTGTCATCGGTGTGTCAGAAAGAGAAGACTATGAGACCCACAGCCCTTTTCTTCAAGAGAAACAGTATGCAAGATGTGACCTTATATCCTCTGACCTGTGTCAGTCCTTGTATCCCCCCCAGATCCACTGCATCTTTTCTAGAAATTGTCTTCTTCGTATTTCTATTTTCCCATGAAATAGCACTTTCACCCCTTGTGAAGTTGTTTGGTTTTTTTTTACAGCAAAAATATCAGAATATCTGGAGCAGTATCAGGTGGTGTTTTGTGCGGTTTTATGGGGTTTGGCCACAGGTTATTTTCTCTCCCATGACACTACCTGCTCGGCCCCAACCTTATCCGCAAGTAAAAAAAAAAAAACCCAGATGTCAAACGTCAGGTTGTCAAGCACAGACAACCTGCAGATGTGGCCATAATCATTTGTGGACTCAGTATTTTCTAGGCACCATAAATAAAACTCGTTCTATCAAGGACAGTAACCAGGGGTCATGAAGAAAACTTTGGATGATACAAAACACGGGTGCACACCTGCCTGGCAGCACAAGTCGTTTCACCCTCAAAAACTAGCAAGTGTGCTGCAGAGAGACGGCTGCAACTTATAAACTCACAGAAATCACACAGCCCTGTGCTTTCGGCTCGAAACACCCCCGCCGCCAGCCCGCTCCTCCGGCCTCCCCGCGCCTCCTCCGCCGCCTCTCCCTTCGGGCCCCGTTTCACAAAACGCCCCGAGGCCCAAGGGAGCGCCGCAACCCCAGGGGAGGCCCAGGCCCCGCGGGACGGGGCTACCGCAGCCCCCCGCTCCCGCCCCTCACCTCTTCCTTCTTGGCTCTGCGGGACACCTTCTTTTCCATCTTCGCGGCCGTCTTCTCAGCCCCCTTCCCCTTCTTGTCCCGCTTCCCCTTCTTCCCCATGGCTGAAAGGCCGGGCTAGGCCGCGCGGGGAGCACCGCGCTCGCCGCGCCGCGCTGGCCNGCCACCGGCCCGCCGCGGGCTGGGGCTGAGCGGGTGCTGCGGCCAGGGGCCGCCCTGGCCCGGCCCCGTGAGCCGAGCCGCGCCGCGCCGGGGAGAGACCTTAAACCCGCTTCACACGCCGCCTGCCGCCCGCCCTCAGAGCCCAGACCCCCTTTTGACTCATGTCCCCATTTATTCCCGCCCTGAGGAGACCGTCGAGCCCACAAAATGGCCCCCTCCCCTCACACAAAATGGCCCCTCCTAGGGAAGTGAAGGGCTTAGCTGGGCCTGGGGCGAGGCCCTGCGTGGAAATAAAAATGAACTGCGGGTTGATAAACCTTGGGGATTGAGGGTTGCACGGGTGCTTTTGTTTTCAGATGCAAAGTTTTGGAAATGGGGTTTTATCTTTGCTGGTCCCAGAGACCTCAGACATCAGAGACCTGAAGGAAATGGTGGGTACTGTGAGGCAACACCAGGCAGCTGCTTTTTTCTCTTGATGGTGGGGACGGAACAATAACAATTTGGCTTTTTATGTGGTATTTCACACAGATGCTGAGCCCAGGTAGAATTTCTGGAAAAAATGCCAACTTTGAACACATAACCAGCGGTAACACTGTAAATATGGGTTCAAATACATCTCTGAGCTGTGAGTTTCCTTTCATCCCCCTGCACTTCAAAATTGCCTTTGTGATTGTTCCTCTGTTCCAGGGAAGAAGTACTATCATTATATTTTTCACTGAATTCCCACAAAAACCCGCATTGCATAGAAGCAGAGTGGTTTTCATCACTGTCCAACCCACCGCCTAACCCAAAACCCATGAGGTTTTTCCTCCTCCACTGAAGATACAGCTCAATGCCTACCAAGTTAACCCAAACATCCAGTACGTGCCATGGAAATTGCAGGATGAGTGCTATGCTTTGAACATCTGCCTACACTTGAACCTCAGATCTTGGAAACACAGCCCCAAAGCACAAAGGGAACAGCTGGGAAGATATTTTGAGGTTGCAGACAAGGTACATCCCGACCAGTGTTTTGCTTGCCTGGTGTCAATGTTTATGTGCAGGAAGCAAACAGAAAGCTACAGAGAGACTGGGTCAAGTGAATGGGACAATTTCTCAGCCGACATGAGATGCAGGAGCTCTGCTGAGTTCCCTGGCGCTACACACAAGCTAGGAAGTCTCCCTGCTGCTTCTTGGTCTTTAACCTCAAAAAGACACCAGTGTGTGAAAACACATTCCTTTCTGATGTCTACAGGAGTTCGGTCACTAATTCCTCTGGGGCCAGATCTTCTAACTCTTTTTAAAGGGACTTTGAAATGAAAAAGGCTTCATCTTTGTGAAACCCACTCTTGAAGTCTTCCCCAGGCGTTGGTTTAAGGGGGAGCAAGGAGTCTTTCACCTCCTGCACACCCCGCTCCACCTGTCCGCAGGCATCAGCCTTTTTGGTGCTGCATCATTCATGGTTATTTCCATAACTGAGCGTGTGGAGATCCTCAGCTCTAAGAGCTCAAATTGCATTCTCGAAACTTTATTTTCCATATTTCTGAGTGTAGTTTCAGATGTTCGGGGTCATTCGGAGCTAGCCACCATGTGGGGAACTGCATGGGGTAGAACATTCTTGGTATGAGTTCTCTGATCTCTTGAACTATATAATCTAGTTTCTCATGGTTTATGTGAAAAAAGAGGATGAAAGAAAACTTTGAAAGAAAAATATACCCCAGCTCCAACCACAGTGTAGAAATCCTGCTGTAGCAATGGTGGCAACTGTTAAGAGATGCGCCTTCCTTGAAGGGATCCGATAGACACCTTGACTGTGTAGGTGAGACTAAAGATTGTGCCATGAGAGCACCAATGCCCCAAAACATGAGTTTAAGACTCCAAAACTGACTAAGGTGAACTCTTTTTCACAGGCTTCCCATTGCTCTGAACGGGAAAGGCCGCTCCACATTCCCACACGGCATGCATGGATGTACTCCTACACATTCACACAAACATCTTCACCCAGCTGGCAGACAGATGTGCGCTCCCAAACGTGGCCGCGTTCAGGCGCGCGCACACACATGCTCCCATGCACAGATGTCCTCACACTCTCATTTCTGTTAGGGCTCAGGTTTAGTTTCTGCTTTGTTTTGAGGAACATAGCATAAGCTCCACTTTGCCTGTGTTTGCACATTTCGTTCTACCGCTATGAAGTTGTCCTATGCTGTTATATCTGGCAGCCCGTCTCCAGTTCTGACCTATACAAAGAGCACGTGGTTTTTACTTTGTTATTTTTTTATAGTCTGGAATATGCTCATTCAACAGGATGGTAAATCCAGCTGTATCAGCAAAGTAAAGAATAACAGGCATGAAAGCTTTAGAAAAGACTCAAAAGCTTTTTCCCACAAGTCTTCTTTGTGCTCTAACACTTGATTTATTTTTCCCTTGTTAATGCTTTCTGAAGCCAGTAGCAAGGAAGGAATTAATGACACAGATTACGCGGGAGGACATGCTGACAGCACAGTAACTAAATCAACCAAAAATGCATTGCAATTGTAGGAAGAGCTGGTGTGTTAGAGTATACTGACACTGTCTTTATAGAAAGATGGGAATGAAGATAAGCCCTGTAAACAGAGAGAACCATGGGGCTGCTGAGTGGGGACAGCTTCAACCATGCTGGGATCCACCGCAATGGGATTTTGGTGTAGGCCCTGCAGAGCAAGAGGAGAACGCTGCCGGGGAACACAAAATCATGCCTGCGTAACACCCAGGAACAGCAGTGTGTTGGAGGAGATCAGCAGACTCGGGGCTCTGAGTGCCACACGTGCCCTGGGATACATCAGGAAGCACAGGAAAAATTATTTTCTTTAAGTGCTGCGTGGTGTATAACTCATGCAGGAAAGCTTCACGTAACAAGTCAAAAAAACAGGTCTGGCTGTCTGTCTCCTCCAGGCTCAGGCTGCAATTTTGCTCTCTGCACATGTAAAATAGGGAGGAGAAAAACCACAAAAAATATGACCCCCAGGCTCTGGTGACAGCATTTCAAAGTCATTCATCTCCAAAGGCAAATATGGCTGAGGGTCAAGGAAGGGCAAATGCACAGCCAAGGCTCGTTTTGGAAAAAGTCCCTCATATCAGAAAGTCTGGGGATTTATGCTGGCCGTGCTCCCAGTCCAGCAGAGGCCCCTCGGTCCCTGCTTATGCATGTAGCACCTGAAACTGGATTTGGACCAAAGAGACAGCTGCTGCAAGTCAGCGATGGTACTTTGCTCCATTCAGGCTCATTTAAAACTAGAAGCTGATAATATCTCATGGTCATTCAGTTGGCTTCCTTAATCTTCTGTTTTGAAATTGGTGCTTTAATATCTTGAAAACAGAGGAAGCAGAGGCTTCCCTGGAGGGAGGTACGAAGTGTGGCTTTATTCAGATATGGATCCCAAGGGACATCAATATAAATCCATCAGCAAATTATCACACCTGAAGCCACAGATTCTCAGTGAATCTGCGAAAGCCCTTACTTTTGCCATTCCATTGAGACTTCATTGGGTTTTCTGTGTTTTTGGAAAGAAAATTGCAGAGAAAGAATTAAAAAGCAAGACAGAGCAGGAGAGCGGTTTAGAAAGTCACATTTCTGATCATTAATACTGGTGCAGCAATCTTATGTATTCCAGATAAGGATGTTATAGCACTCTGGTATTATACCACTAATTATTAACATCAGTATCAGTAATAATGAAGATGGCAGCTGTAGCTAACGTATAGAAAACACCTGCAGGTAAAAAAAACCCACAGACATGGTAAAATAAATTCTCATCTGAATCCACCACTGATCTATAGCAAATAAGTAAGAATGTCTCCACCACTGATCTAGAGCAAATGAGCTTGGCCTCTCCCCACTCTGAGCTCAGGCTTTAAATGCAGATGCTTCCATCTAAGCACTAAAATGAATAGCTAATGCCTAAAATATTAAGTTTGGCTTTAACATCAAACTGAGCCCCGCCACACCATATTTCTGCGCATGTGAAGCTTGCCCAGCCTGGCTGTGCTCGCTTTGTTTTTAATGAATTTACTCACAGTGGAAGCGCCATGACGAGAAGCATGGCAGATACAGAGCAGGAAGCATTAGTACGTGTTTCCCGCTGTAACATTTCATTCTTCAGCATCATGCCAGGCTCATTTGTAAGAGATAGCCCTAGGTCTGAAAGCAAGGTCTTTTTGCACAAGTAGCATTTCTAGCCTTGAAGATGGAAGAGGAGCCTTCTCAGGGCAGTAAAATATCCAGCTCAGTGCTAAGGCTGATCAGCATTTTAAGGGTGGCTGTGTGCTGGGAGAATTACATACTTTCTGATTTGTGTAAAACAGCTGAAACTGCCTACAAGGGTGATGAGTGAATGCTGGTTGCCTTGTACTGCCAAGGGATCCTGTTCATGGGGCACACACCTTCTCTTCCAGCGAGCAGCCCAAGACTGCTCAATTATTTCAGCTGTTCACCATGAACAGCTGCCACGTGAGAAAGGTCTGCTCCCACTGTTTACTGAACGTGTCTTTCCAATTTACCACCACGTTGATAAGCACCAGAATCCAGAAATTCTTTTCACAGAAAGGTTTTGCTAACTTCATACAATGACACATGTATGCACACATATATGAGTAAGCGCCGAAGGACAGGACTCTTGGAGGAAGTAAGGTTTTCGTGCTATTCAAGTCAGCCTCTGCAAACTTCCTCGTAGAGCAGCTGAATTCTTCTGCACGTGCCACTGCCTTCTTTTCCTTGTCCTGTTTAAGACATCATGCATTGCTGCAGGGACCAGTCTTTGCCTCCGCTATTTCACCAGAGCAGCTTTGATGGTGGTATTTCAAGTGTGTGGGATCTCCATGGTGTCACCGAGCCATGGCAGCATTTACCAGCCCAGCCTTGAAGCTGCTACTGATTAAAATGCTCCAGCAGCTGCACAGAAAATCTCTGTCCAGCTATTGTCACGTCTTTCTGTGACATTGGCCCCCATCAGTCTGCTCGAGTCAGTGTGCCAGTTCCCAGAACAGCGATGAGAAAGCAGAAATCTTCGACTGCCTTTATGTCTGTCCTAGATCTTCATTAATTAGGCTAGTGAACCATTAATTAGGCTACCTAAGCTTCTTTAGAGATGCTTAATCTTCCCTATGTAAGGCAGCAGGGTTCACAGTATTAAGGATGGAGTCTGGCTGATATCAGCTGAAACCCTTTTTCCTTAGTTGTCACCAGGCCTGTTTTGCTCTATTCCCATTTTATTTATGAATGTGCTTAGATATTTTTCCATTAATTTATGTACGAGGTGATGCAGAGGCACTCCTCTTAAAAGCCAGTGTCATTGCACAGGTCCCTGGCTTACCTCATCCCGGGGTCAGGGTTTTGTAGAGAGATCAGGTCCAGGTGCACAATTTGGGGCTCAGCCCCATTCACAGCGCCCCACGTATCTTTGAATCCACTTTGTTTTTTCTAAAAAGAAGTATAAATAATTTGGTGAACTGTGTAGAAAAGAAGTGAGTAAAAGGAAACTCCAGAAAACCCGGGGTGAGAAGTGAGTTCTGGACAGGAAAGGTCATGTTGCTCGTAAGAGCAAAGGAGCCAAAAATACCTTAAAACCCCCTGCCCTTATGTATACAACCGTTTTTTCCACCATTATTCAAATTCTAAGTCTGATGCAACCCAGACTGGAATGTAGTAAGACTTGTAATGGCTTTCGTGTCCCACCAGATGTCAGCTCCTCTGCAGAGAAGGGCCCTGAGCCGGCTACCACCGCACCATGGTGCAAGAATTGCTGAGACGTTGCATCATCTGCGGAGGTGCAGAGCCCTTGCTAGTGAGAAGCAGATAACCAAGCCCAGGGCCAGGCTTCAGGACGCGAGGAGAAAAGCAGCACGATGTACTCAAGTGAAGGGAGGTTGTTTAGGTGAAGAAAATCCTCTGTATTTCATTTTTTTCAGCATTCACTGATTCAGGTGGTCCCTCCCTCTTCTTAAATCCTCAGGACTTAGGTGACAGAGAAAGCGGTTCCCGTGGGGACTCAGTATTAAGCCGATGTTTTTGCTTGCCTAAGAACAAGTCCAAGCACATTTGTTTCTCCCAGGGAGACTTATTCTGCCGTGAGGTGCCTGAACAGCCCACGCTTGGTTATTGCGATATGCCATCCCCAGAGCTGGAGCGTGCAATGGGTTTGCAGGTGCTGCTTTCTCTTGGACGCAAAGGACCGGCCGCTGCATCCAGTTATCGGTCCTGTTTTCCCTCAGTAGGCAGATGCAAGTTCACTTAAAAATAATCAGTGCTCTGTTAACACCTAGCCAACACTCAGTTCCCATTACAAACACTTTAATCAGGGGATCTCAGAATATTTTAGAGGAGAGGAGTGTTTCACTTTAACAGAGGAGGAATACTGGGGGCAAACGATACCCCCAGTAACATGAAGGCAGGCTGTGGCAGAACAGCGATCAGTATCTCGCCTGGCTTTTGTTGCAGTCACCAGGCTAGATACAATGCTCTCATTCAGGTGCTCTCAAGCACCAATTTTCCTCCATCGGTTCGTAAGGGAGCACATCAACCTGGTCTTGGTGGCTCACTGGGCGTACTCTCAAGGGGGGAGACCTTGTCGTAATCTCATGGCAGGTAGGGTGAGGAGGCTACCTTATATATTAGCAGAGAAAGGTTTAATTTAGACATTAGAGAAAAGTTTCTGACTGCCAGGCTAGTAAGACCTGAGAAGAGACTGTCTGGGGTGGCTGTGAAATTTCCAAAGACCCTGTGAGGCCAATGTCGGCCAAAGACGGCTGGAGTGAGTTGACCTGCCCTGTGGCAAGAGCGGACGTGGGTCACTTCTCACTGTTCTCCCATGCCCAACTTTTACAAATTTTTACAGCTGAGGGGGTAAAGGGCAGGGACTGACCCGTAGTGTTTGATTTTTACCTACCTCAGCCCGGATAATAGTGGCGTCAATGAAATTAATACTGTTTTATCTTCACAAAAAGCCGCTGACCCCGGCCTGATGGGTGAGGAGGTTTTTCCACAACTGATTGGCAGTTGCTTTTCCTGGTAGTGCTATGAGAGCTATTGGGATCTGATTATCTACTTACTGCCATACCTGCTGCTGTCACCTTGATTTGACAAGGCTTTACCGGTCTGAGCAATGCACTCTGGAAGGATTTGGTATGTTCTGCCCCAGTTCAGTCTGGTTTTGTGAGCCCCTCAGTAAAGATAGCTCCATACATCCCTTATCATGCTAAACATTTACCCTCAGGAAACGATGACCCTGGCAAGATTCCTTGTGGTTTTGCAAAAGAAAAGAAAATACTTGTTCATTCTCAATGGCTTTAAAAGGTACGCTTGGGTATATTAACCACTCTCTTGAGCAGAAATGTTCTCCTAAAGCAGAAAAACTTTAGGAGAAGGAGCTGCTGTAGTGGGGTCTGTGCTTTGGTGTGGTCGTGCTGGTTGTGGTGGCTTTGAGAAACCATGCATGGAGCAGGAGACAAGGGAGACGCGTGCCCCATGCTTGCAACTATATCGAGTTGCCTCTTCGTCACTCTTCCCTCTGAACCCCCAAAAACTCAGTGGACCCTCTAGGGATGGTTAGCAATTTAGGGACTGTGAAGTGTAGATGAAACTTTCTTTTTTCCTTCCAGCAGAACAGCATATATCATCTGCAAAGCCCACCACCTTATAGCATACTGTTCTCTGGCACTGACTGGTTGGATAGATTCATACTCCAGCAATTAGTATGATTTAGTTTTTAAAAGCTGACATCACATCCACCTCTGAACATGTTTCAGGGTGTTTTTACAGACGTGATGTAATAGATTATTTTCCCATATCTATCTATCACTGACTCGTTTTTTAAAGAAAAGGTTTAATTTTAACCTGAAGCTGCAATCCCAGTGAAAATAATATCCATTAACAGTTTTTCTATCACTGTAAGGTGTACTGTTTTCTCTTGGAAATAACCATCTTGGTTTCCTGACCTGTGATGTAATTTCTCTCACTAGAAAAGAAAGAGTCACACAGGAAGGCAAAAACCAGATCTTGGTGATAAGTCACAGTGGGCTTTTTTCTGTGCTGTTTGAATGGAAAGTGCAGCTTTGTTATTAAGATAACCACGTGAAAAACAATCTGACGCACCACACATGATCCGTTCTGCTGATGAAGCAGATGGGAATTAGGTCCCATTAGGTCCCATTTGAAAACCAATATTTACTCTGATATCTGCTGCTGCTCTGCAGTGCTGTCTGGCAAGGATCAGGAGTGTAAACTGGGTTTCTATGGTGGCTGTTGACACTCGGGCCAGCTTCACGCCTTCCCACAAGATAAAGTGTCACATTTACGGGACGGAGGTGAGAAGCAACCCAGCCGCACAAGGGAGGGAGCGGGATGGTGGCGGGGTGCCTGGCTCTGGTGGGCTGCAGGATGCCCATTCTGGTGCTGTTCCTCTCGCCCAGGCTCTCCGCACACCAGCCAGCGGGAGCGGTGGGTTATATTCCCATGCAAAGGGTCAGCTCTCATTTAATACAATCGCTCTTCCCTGCTCTCCAGGTACAAACTGAGAGACCAGGACAGGCGCCAGGAAGAGGAGGACACAGGGGATGTGTTTGTGCAACACCAGCTGCAGAAGCTGCCCATTCTCTGCTGCCTTCATGGACAGGCTCCTCCTGCTCGCTTGTGGCATGGGGGGATGCCGGTCCACTAAAAAGAGTACGGGTATTTCAAGACACCATGAAATAAAGATGCAGAGGGCAATGAGTCCTTCTGTACGACGTCTGCCAGGAAGGTCATTTCTTCTGCACAGAGCTGTTAGCTCACATGAGCCATATTACAGCTTTTTATTACTGAAAATCGGTACATACCAGACAAATATGAAGCAAAGCGATCTGGCTCTGAACTGCACAGACTTGCCTGGCGAAGGGTTCAGCTGGAGGCAGGTGTGGGCTGGTGCTGGGGTTCCTCGTTCCTACCAAATCCCTCACTTTTATCCACTGCACCTGGAGGCCAGCAGGGTTTGAACAAGCTGGTGGTTATTTGTTGGGGAGAGGCAGCGAGCCGAGCACTGCCTGCGCCCGAGGCCATGAGGGCAACCTCACCAAACCCAGTTGGGGAAAATCCTTTAGCTCCGGGTGGTAACTCCATCGCTCTAAAAACATGGGGAACTTCACCCGAACGGTGCAGGGAGTTTGGGCTGGCCTTTGAGCAGCAGTGTCCAGAGCCCTTCACTTTTCAAGGCGCTGCAATCCAGGCTGTGGCCCAATTCCTCCTGCCTCCCCTTAGGGGTTATTTGTACAGGGGAGGATTGCCAGGTCCTCCACCTGCCCCACCACCAAACCACGTACCCGGCAGGGAAGCTCTTCCTGACGTGCCTTTTGCTCTTTGATCTAATGCAGGATCAAGATCCCTTTTTCATTCCAGGTCAATTTTCCTCTGTGTCTCCAATTCCCCCTTCTCTTCCCAAGCCCTGTTTCCATCACACCTGGCTGGAATTAACCAGCCTTGAGATTAATTTTGTCCTTTCATCTCCATGCTATTTTCTCAGAGATGGGTGGGAGAGGAGTTTCCCCCATGTCTGTGGTTTCCTTCCAACACAGGCCCCAAGAGGGTTTGAACATGCAGCCTCTGCGGGTTGCCAGTTGCAGCTCCCCATCCCGGCAGGGTATCGGGGGTGAGGATGCAGCAGGTCAACCCTCGCAGCACACACATCGGTGCTTGGAGCAAACCACCCCGAAACACCAACGCAGTACTCGCCCCCACCGTGTTTTGCACCAGGACCAGGACTGGTGCCTGGGAGACCATGGCACGCAAAGCAGGGTGTGCAGCTCCATGGAAAGGCTGGAATTCCTTTAGCAAGGGCAAGGAAAATCAAATGAAAGCATCCTTCCCCGCCTAACCCCCTGCATGAATCAACAGAGCTGGCTTCATCATCCAAAAGATCTCAGGCTGAAGCCTTTTTCCCAGCGCACAGGCGAAAACAGGCTGCAACAAGAAGGTGGTTAAAACAGCCATAGTTGCAGTAAATTGTGTGTCTCCTGGGGATCTTGTCCTGTAGCAAACCAGCCCAATTCTGAGACACCCTTACAGCTCTGCACTGAGCAGCCTCGTGGCTGCTGGGTTGAGTGTAAGGCTCCTTTCCTGCAAAAAAAAAAAAAGAGCCTCCTGCGAGGAAAGAAGCAGAGCTCCCAGTTTCAGGGGAGGACGGGGCAGAGCTGTGCCTCTGCGGGCGCTTTCCCACCCCGTCGGCTGCAAAATGGATCCTGCTGTTTTCTTCTGATGCAATGGCCCTTGGTAGGGTCTTGCATCAGACACCGAAGAGGCTGCAAGCCCATGGCCAGAATTAGGCGGGTATAAAAGTGGGTTTGTAGGCTTATTTTTCTGTGCAGGGAAGAAAGCCAGATTGTATTTGGCCGACAAAGCGAGAAGAAAAGCCCATAGAGAATATTTAGCAAGATTTTGGGGTTTATCTTGTTTGACTTGGGTGCAGGAGGTTCTCTCAAATTTGGTTTAATGAATAAGAGAGGCAAAAGCTGTTTAACCTTTGCTCAGCAGTGATAGCATCTGCTCAGAAGCTCCACAGGGTACTAGAAAAAAAAAAAAACCACATTATTTTTGCTTAAGTTTTCTATGTTTTAATTTAAAGCATTGATTTTAATTAAACATGGAAACTGAAAAAAGGCTAAAGAGGTTTGAGACTTGTAGGCTTTCTAACTAGGGAATGCCAGGCTTCGCGCTGGTTTAGAAAATATTAGAGGTATATGAAGAAAACAAGCATGAACAAGTAACAGTAGGATTTTTCCATCCCCAAATGTTCCTTCTAAATTAAAGATGTGACTAGCAATAGTAGCCTGGTAGGGTCTGATCTACACTGGGATTATTGTGACTTCAGATGGATCTTCTAGGAACTGGTATTTTTATTTTGAAGCAATTATTTTCTCTACCTGAGGAAGGACTGTCCAATTAGCAGCTTGTCAGCCCAGACCTTTCCGTTTGGCTGCTTTCTCAGGTTCCTGCTCCCCCCCTGTGACCATGCTGTCTCGAGCCGCTGCTGATTTTCTGCGGTAATTGCACAACCCAACGTGTCATGTGAGAGCTTAAACTCCTTACATTGTGGAAAGCCAGTGCCTCTTTGAAAAGGCTATTTCAAGCAACTTTGTCAATCTGGATTTTTTTCCTTTTTTTTCCTCGTGCAAACACAATGTTGGCAAATGGCGAAATACCGTTTAGCAGGAGCAGCGCTGCGGACGGACGGGCGGCTTCGGCAGCGCTGGGAGACTGCAGTTAATAGCGGGGGGGCTCAGCCTGGCATGAGCATTCCCAGCCCTGCAAGTTCATCAAGACATCTGGAAGAATCCTCTCAAGATCCAAACAACCGGCTGACTTCAAACATGCAAGACATAGTTGAGCAGTGAAAAAGTGGTATGTCTGGTATGTTGGCAGCTTATGGTCACCAAAGCGTGTTTCCTTTGGGTCCCTGAGGCATACGGTGGCTTTTTCCTCGATCCAGCCAGCTCTGCCCCAGCAGTGCCCACGTCCCAGGGACTTGCAGGCAGCTTTCACGGCTGGCAGTGCCTGGCAGAGGGGCCGGGCAGGGTGGCCTGCCAAGCCTGGGCATCCTTTTCAGCTCTTGCAGTAACGTCTGCAGACTGAGCTCCTCCTTGTGTGTCTTTGCCTGGCCAGATCTCCCTCTGGCCACACAACCGCTTCCCCAACTGCTGTTGCTACAACCCCAAAATGTTCAGCTTGATTTTCTCAAGACTCGATGTAGAAAGATTACATGTACTGTTGGTTTTATTATCTATGTGCAATTGGCCTGCTGACTTTTGTTTAATGAAAGCCAGGGCCAGCAGCAACCTCATTTCAAGTCCTTGCAGGCCCAGATGTGTTTTGCATATCCTTTATCACACAGAGACTCGAAGGCTTTAGTCCCAGTCGGATGAGCAGGAGCTTCACCACCCGCCCTTCCCCTGGCAGAGGTAACGCATCCCCTCCAGGATTGGGGTTTTTTCCCTTTTAACTGAGCTGGTGTCTTTGCAGCAGTGCTGCTCTCAGGTATAACATGCATCGGCACCTCCATGCGGCTCGTTACACCGCAAAACCTCCCAAATACCTGAGATGCCCGGACCTGATTTACGAGCTCTGCAAAGCCAAAGGCTAAGAGGGACGAGCTCTCCCGCCCTTGCAACACGCAGCGGTTACACAAGGCGAGGAGCTGCATGGGGAGAGGGGGGAGCCCGTGCTTTTCCCAGACAAGTTAGAGCAGAAATGACCTCACTGAAATCCGGAGCCAGGCTCCTGGAGACGTTGACCAAAGCAGCCAGAAAACTGGTCCAAAGTGAAGAACATGCTCGTGTTCCTACCATGTAGTTACGCTTTCAGGGTTTGTACAGGCATATTGCCACATCCTTAAAATTTGCTTATGGCACTTAGCACGCACAAAGCTCTGTGCCTTTTATTTTTATTACTCATTTTTTGTGATAATACTGCTGACTGCTCTGGAGGCTACGAGATTCGTAACGATGCTGTTACAGACAGTACCTCGTTTTCAGAAGTCCGGAGAGGTCTTTGATGATACCCTGCTCAGAGCTTGCTTTGAATTGTGCAAAGAGCCTGGCACAGTGTGCAGACGGAAAACGTGGTGGCAGAGCACATATAAAGACCTTCTGCCGGTCTGCTTGGTCAGCCACGGACAAATGCATCCCTACCCACGGAGGCAGCTTTGCGACCTGTGCCACTGCCGGCGACGTGGTCTAGCTCTGAAGGACCCGGTGACGAGTGATGACAACCCACGCAGAGAAGCAGGGGGAGCAGGATAGGATCCTCGAGCTGGATCGCTCGAGTGCTTATTGCCCTGGCAGGGAGTCAGTTCCAAAAGGAGGTGTTGAAAAGAGCTCTTAATACCAAAAAAGAATTATTTTTCTTACATAATCTGTCATCCTGCCTGTTTGCGTTGTCTCAGGAACTGTCCCTCGCCCCAGCGTCCTTCCTCTGCTCAGCGCCTTGCCAGCTCCATCCAAACTGGGCTGCCGCTCGGCTCTGCCAGCCAACACCTCTGCCACGGCTCCGGGTGCTCATGGTGGGTAATTGGATTGTGCTGAAAGGGCTTTCGGCTAACCCAAATCCGGGGACAAGCTCCCCAAGGCACCTATTTAACAAGACTAAGGCAACAGGTACATTTTCTGCTCCAGCAAACTTTGACTGCAAGCTGACTTTCAGGGAGGGTGCTGGCAAAGCTCTTCATGTGAGCACGCGGTGCCTTGCATGGTGGCCCCAGAAGGACAGTGTCTGAAGGGCAATTAGTTAAATTAGGAAAGAGAGGCTCAGGCAAGAGGAATTGTCATTTCTCACTTCCCTGGTCTCTAATTCTATGTAGGGATTCAAAGGCGGATTTGTCTCTCTTGTTGTGCAGCTTGGATGAAGACCAGAGGAATTTCCAGCACTGCTTGCCCCCCCTGACTCAGACGGCGCTTTTCATGGGTTCTCGGCAGGTGGGCAAGATCGTTCGCAGCTGGGGAAACTGAGGCACGGCCAGGCGCAGTGGTGTTTGGCTGGAGGAGAGCCCAGGTTTCCAGAGCCCCCCCAGCCACACCAGTATCTCTGCCCACCATCCCCGGTGGGGGGGGCTGGCAGTCTGAGCTAGGCAGAGACCTTGCATATTCAATAAATATGCAGGGGGGGAAATCTTACAGGTGTCTGTAAAAAAACCTCCGTTATATTTCAAGGCCTGGTAATCGGGGTTAGAGGCACAGTTTTGTTGAAGATCTACAATACCCACTCTTCTATAAATCCTGTGCCGCTGAGCTCTGACACCTTAAATAGGTCTCCAGGAAAATCAGGACAGACTGGCATGTTCTGTCAGAAGAGACGCCTTTATTTCATGGCTTTTGTACAGCGGGTTAAATATTAGCAACTCCTTTTAAAAGAAAAGGCTTCCAAGCAGAACTTGTATTGCTTCAATATTAGGGGGACAGTTTTGTTGTCGGGTGTATTTTGCTGCAAGGAAGTTTGTCAGCATCAATTCTCCTTTTATTAAATTTCCTCGTACCTGTATCTCGGTTTTGGTGTATTAATTTATCTGCCTCAGAGGATCCCTTTATTAGTTCTATCCACAATTCCTCCTCAGCTCCTTGCTTTCATTTATGTTTGCAGCCTTGAAGCAGTTCCCAGCCCATGTCACACCACACCCTTAATGGCTTCTTCCCAACCCAAACATATTTAGTGCCTTTCATCTTTCGTGCAGATCTTCAAATAAACAACTGATTTATTGCTTTTTGCTGGGCTTGCCTCTAGTTCACAGAGGCATTTCTACCTGCACCTTCAAGGACTCACCCTTCTTTGGTGGCAGACCCCTGTGCCACTCAAACACATAGGTGCTCCTGCGTTTGGGGAGAAAAATGTCACATTTTTGGTTCAAGGGAGGAAAAAACCATCAGTCTCACTGCCTGTGTGTCCTCCAGAAGGGCTGCGTTCCCACGCCTGCCCCCTCCCATCACCGCCGCATCCTCCAGCCAGCAGGACAAAAGACCAGCAGCCACAAGACCGAAGCTGGGGAGATGCGTCTAGACAGCTCGGTGCTGCCTGGGGACCACGCTGGGTCCACACGTGGCTCCCATGCAGCGAGTCCTTCCCGGGCAAAGCCCAGCACAGGGGTTCCTCTACCACCAAGGGGCTGCTTCTGCCACCGTTGGTGAATCGGTGTTCATCCTCCAGGCACAAAGGCACGGCTGCTGCAGCGGCACCAAGGGAAAGGACAACTGTTAACACTGTTTAGAGTCAACAGTGCTGTTGACACTCTCGAGGGCAGAGAGGCCCCACAGAGGGATCTGGACAGGCTGGAGAGCTGGGCAACCACCAACCGTATGGAGTTTAACCAGGGCAAGTGCCGGGTTTTGCCCCTGGGGCACGGCACCCCTGGCTGTACAGACAGGCTGGGGAACGAGAGGCTGGAGAGCAGCTCTGCAGAGAGGGACCTGGGGGTGCTGGTCGACGGCAAGCCGACCATGAGCCCACAGCGTGCCCTGGCAGCCCAGAGGGCCAGCCGTGCCCTGGGGTGCATCAAGCGCTGCATCGCAGCCGGGCGAGGGAGGGGATGGTCCCGCTCTGCTCCGCGCTGGGGCGGCCTCGCCTCGAGCCCTGGGTGCAGTGTTGGGCGCCACAGGACATTGAGGGTATAGAGCTGCTGGAGAGTGTCCAGAGGAGGGCACGGAGCTGGTGAAGGGTTTAGAGGGGAAGCTGTACGAGGAGCGGCTGAAGCCCCTTGGTCTGTTCAGCCTGGAGAAGAGGAGGCTGAGGGCAGACTGCGGGGGAGCCAAGAGTCAACGCATGGCCAAAGGACCACGTCTCCAGCCGCCATCAGCAGCGATCTTTCAGAGAACACTCTATGAAACACGAGGTCTGATCCCTTCCCAGGTTTGCCCTTCCAGCCTCGGACTCACAAAAAGGCTGAGGCTGCACCAGGGCGGTTGCAGTTAATAACAAACCCTTTTGTCTGAGCTTTTTTTTGAACTTTTATGCACACATAAAAGTTGTCTCACCATCCCCTGACACTGAATGCATGATTAATGCTGCTGTGTGCAAAAAAACACTTCCTGCCTTTGTTTCGGGCCATCTGCCTGAGCGCTCGCCCGGTGCTCGTGCGACAGCAAGTCCAAGTCCTCTCCTGCTCCCCCTCCTGCAGCCCCCAGCCCCGGTGGGGTGACCGGACCCCGCGCAGTGCTCAGGACAGGCACATGGAGTGACATTACACAGCAGCATTGCAATTTATCTTTTTTGTTTTCACTCCCTAATGCTCCTCTCCTCTGCACTTTTATTGCCCTGTCAGGAAATCCCTTGTTGCAATCAACTTTATATTTCATGAGCCTGCAAAATGCTCGTTCTCCAGGAGACGATGCCACCCCTGTCCGTTTCCTCTTCCAGACTGTGTGTGCTGAACTGGCCTGAACCGAGAGAAGACCCGTAGGCAAGCTCTGCGGACCACCTCCTTCCATTATTAACTACTTTTACCAGTGCTTTCTCTCTCCCAAACAATTATTACAAAGATTAATTCCTTCTTTCAAACCCCACGGGAAGCTCAGTGAGACCTGAGCCTGCTGAAAACCCAAGGACGTGAGGCACTGGAAGCTTGCTGGTCTGCTGAGGACTGACCTCGCTGTACGAAAGCTGTGTGTTTCTCCCCAGGATGCTCCTCTCCATCTCTCCGCTCAGTGTATCCTCTACAACAGCTTCTTGCAACTGGTCTGGGCTACTCCTGGACCCTTTACCTGTACCAGCACCCCGTTTGCCACCTCCCACAGCGCTGGCGTCGCTGCCGTGTTGTGCAGCGGGTTGCACATGCCTGCTGGTAGCACTTGATCTGGTCTGGGACCCTTTGCTGCTCTTGAAGGCCTCCGAATCCCGCAGCTGGAGCTCTGCTCTGAAACACGATGCTTTATCTGGCAGCTCCCTGTAAAGGAAGGCTCCAGCATGGGAACTTCTCCAAGCAAGCCTGTAGCAAACACGGATGCAAATAACTCATTTTGTGTCCGTGCTACTGCCTTATCTGCCTGTTAAAGCGCTTTGCAGCGCAGCACGGGGCCCACGGTGCCTCTGGCAGGCTTCCTGCGGGCATCACAGCCCTTCTCCTCCTTGTGCCGACGGCGTCCCACTTGTGACTATACTGTTGATTTGTCTCATTGAGGTTTTATATTTAATTTGCCAGCGTTTATTCTCCCTTCTGTTCTTCTTTGGCTACAGCTGTCACTTTTTGAATGATCTCTTAAATCACTAATGGCACAGGCTATTCTGCTGTTTCGCCATGCTGGCTTTGAGAGATGTTTTTCTTAGATTACTCTAATTCCTCCACTAAGAGTCTCTAACGCCGTACGGGAGAGCCTCTGCGCTCCTTGTTGCACACATTATCCTTGTAACTGCATTCTTGTTTCTGCAACTCTGACTTCTTCCTTTATAAATATATATATAAAGTGAAATGTTACTGTGGTAGCAGGGTTTGGTTTTACGAGGATGTTGGGCTTGAGCACTAACACTGCATCCTCTCTCCCAGCCTTCCTTTCAGAAACAGCCACAGTGCTGGAGAGTAAATCAAGAATTGCCTCTTTCTTGTGAATTCGTCATTGTTGAAGACGCTGGTTGACTGTAGCACCTAAAATTCAGTACGACATTTGTGCCTAACATCTATTTGGCCTGTGCAGGCACCACTGAAGTCTCCCTTTACCGCTGTTTTCTTTGCAGCCCTCCTAAGCTCCGTTGGCGTTTCGTGCCCATTTCTTCCTCTCGGGGGGATGGGGGGGTGTGCCAACAGAATAGCCTCGGCACCGCTTGCTCCTTTAGGAAGGAAAACTTCTGAGCTCTGCCGCCCGCACACCCGAAAGCACCAGTCTTCAAGCAACCCTCACACCTCCACCTTCCCGTACGCCTGAGCGTCCCCTCCCCTCCCTCTAGCCAGGGCTCCACAGACAGAGCATCTCTCTAGCGCGGAAGGACACGGGGAAGAGGGATTGCAGCAGATGATCACCTTCCCCATACACAGTTTGATACCTTCCTGCTGCTAGACCTCTCTTTTGGCTGCAAGCTTCTACTGGCAGCGCGAGCAGCATCTCTGTCATATAACCATGTGGGTGGGTACACGCTGGGAACTGGGACACCCGTCTTCTGCTCCCACCTCTCGCCCAGAGCTCGCCCGCTTTCCCATTCCCGTAGATTGAACACATGCAAACCCAGAAACGGTGAACTGGAATTTAAAAAAGGAGGACGGTGACGGAGGAACGGG
Source organism: Anhinga rufa (assembly GCA_013400875.1). Lineage (NCBI taxonomy): Eukaryota > Metazoa > Chordata > Aves > Suliformes > Anhingidae > Anhinga > Anhinga rufa. The sequence continues at coordinate 9,672 of VZTV01070917.1, read as the reverse complement.
TGCTGCCGTTGCTCGGCTGTGCTCCCAGGCCTGTCCGCAAGAGGAACGCTTGGAAACCCAGGGCTCAGGTGCTGGTGGACGGGGGATAAACAAGGCAACTCTTTGCAAAATGAACATTTTGGAGGCAAAGACCAGCAACAAGAGAGTTGTAATTCAGCTTTCTTTGTTAAAAAAACAAACAAACAAACAAAAAATAAAACAACAACCCAAAACGTAGAACAACCCAAACATTTAACAGATTTGTTAACCACAGACATAAAAGAATCAAGAAATACTTGAAAAAAATACATTGCAAGAGACATCTTGTTTTACAAGGCAATTTGATTAAGTTACTACTGGCTGACCAGCACTCGGTCAGTCATGGAATAGCTGTGTTGACAGGAACACAAACATTGTAAATAGACAGCGCTTACTGTAGAAGTATTAAGACTAAAAGATATTTACCCCTTAAAATAAATAGAATGCCATCTACAGCAACATTTAAATTAGTAAAATATTTTTAAAGCAACCAAATAAAACAAAATTGTAAATCAGACCTAGATTTTCTTCTGTATGTTAAGATCCTTTTATTCTGTGTTTTAAAAAAAAACAACAAAACAAACAAAAAAATACAAATTTTAGAAGAAAGGTATCTCTGAAAAGTCAGATTATTCACTAAAAGTGAATTTCACCCTCCTTTTGTTCTGCGGGCCAGCGCAGGGTCCGGGTACCACTTAAAATGCTTCCTTTGCAAGGATTTAGGTGGGACACGGACCTCACCCCGTCCTCTGAACAAATCAGGACTTTTCTTGTTTTTTCCCCTGCGTGTGAAATTCACCCCAGCGCAGGAGAGGCAGCCGGAGCCCGCAGCGCCACAGCCCGCCGGCCGGGGCCTGGGGGAGCACCCGAGCCCGCGCAGAGCCCCTGCGCCGAGATGAACGTCACCCAACGGGAATAATTGAGGTGTAGATATACAGTCTTTTTTTTTAGGCCATTTAAAAATTAATTCAATATTTAAAAAAATATGTTTTTTTCTCATTAACACTTCAACAGCTGGAGGAAGCAACCCCTTCTCACGCAAGGAACAGGGGGCTAAAAGCAAAGAAATAATCCTCTGGGCATCGGCTCCTTAGGGGTGACCTAACCTGAGCCGCGTTTCCTACACGCACGGCACTCAGCTTTGACTCCCAGCAGCATCCCGCACACACGCACCCCCCACCCCAGCTGCTAGTTCCAGTTTGGACTGTGTAAACTGGGAAGAAATCCTCAAGTATGGGCAAAACCAGTGTAAAGGCTGGCCGGCTGCAACTCCTGACGAAGCCACCAGAAATGAAAAGCCCCTCGAGCATCCCTCAATGGCGAGGTCTCGCGGGAGGCCCTGGCACCGGCAGGCTCCCTGGCAGAGGCACGGGAGCAGATCCCCGTCGCCGCGGGGAGCCGGCTGCCGTGCTCCCTGGTCGGCAGCCAAGCGCCGCCGGCTCCAGCCACGCCGGCCCGGCCCGCGGCCAGAGATGCTCACCGGGCTCCCAGGGCCGGCGCAAGGCTGCGATTCAGTCCGCGGGGCCCTGCCCAGGTCGAGGCGCCGGCCGGCAGCCCTCCGCATGAGCCCTTGGGGGAAGCAGAGCCGTCTCGCTCCTGGGCTGCCCTTTCCCAAGCTCCAGTAGGAAGCTTTGTTCCAGCCCTTTCTCAACGGCCAACATCGCCTTCCCCTTTCATCTCATTAGAGGCGGAGTTGCGCAACCCGTTGATGGAAAAGCTGGCGTCCCACAAGAATAGCCCCAAACAGCCAGAGCGTTGTGTAACAACATTTGGCCGTTTCCTTCTTTTTTATTTATTTTTATTTATTTATTAAAGCCCAAGAACACTGTCGCCTCAGCTAAAGGCACGGGTACCTTCCCAGACTGAGAGGAAACCCTCCCCGCGATTCCCTACAGCTGGACCAAGACTCTGCCACTGCCAACATCCCTCCGTGGTTGGGAAGTTGCGGCTGTGGGGAAGAGCGCTGCTGCGACGCCACTGCCCCTCAAGGGCTCTGCTCTCGGGGCAGACCCACAGCCGAGGAGCCCGTGGAGGAGCCCCATTTATTCCCCGCCTAAGCCGCCCCCAGGGCGAGGGCTCAGAGAACAAAGCCGCTTCTTACGAGTTTTAATCCATTTGAGGGGTCTTTAAAGTTTGTTCGACAGTGACAGAGTCCCTTTGAACTTAGTATCCACAGAGGGTGCCATTAAAAACAAAAGGATGTTTTCCAGAACATGGTATCCCAGATGGAAAACACTGCAAATACTGCAGGAAGTTTAAAAGAAAAAAATTAAAAAAAAAACCAAACATAAAAATCCACCTAGGATGACTTAAATCCCCCCCGTTTTTGGCCAGGAGCATTTTGCAGGGCTGGTTCCGCTCTCAGTTGGGAAGGTTTCTCATTTAGAAAGAGGAACCCAACGGGTAAGGAAGCGCCTGGCCACCGGCTGCTGCACACCCCTGCCCTACTGTTTAGCAATCCCTGCAGGATGCTGTTCCACGAACACCCTTAGCAACGGCCTGCCTGGAGCCGAAATACTTAAAAACAAGCTAAGAGCAGTGATAGGTGAAGGGGGGTTTGGTACAAGGAACAAGGGACTCCTGCAGCACAGCCATCCCTCGCAGAAACACGCAGCCACGGCTCCACGGTTGGACTCAATGATCTTAAAGGTCTTTTCCAACCTAAATGACTCTATTATTCTGGGATTCCACTGGCAGGAGCACTCCGGCTGTATTTGCAGAATACTGTCATATGAAAAAGATTCACGCGGTACCTCGTTTAACTGTAGCTACTGTTTAGGAAAGCAAACCCACAGTCACTGTGGCTGGATGCGTCCTTTGCGGGAGGGGTTCATCTCCCGTGGTGGATTGCAACAGGCGTGACTGATCACAGGCTCGAAAGAGCACAAGCAAACAAGAGAAACAACAGGAAAATCCCACAGCCAGTGCTGGGAAGGGTGAGAAGTTTTCTGTCAAGTCTCCGCTCTTCCCCTCGCGCTCCGTGACACAGCTCATTCCTCATTTGAGCAAAACGGGCAGCGAGGAGCTCTCTCGCGGGGATGTATTCTCTCTTTTTCCATACTAAAATCCAGTGGAAGGTGGCAAGCCCCCAGGGGCAGCAGACACTCCTGGCTGCTGCTCCGAGTTACCAGCCGTCATGCCGGACAGCAGATGCCGCTAACAGCTATTTCACCCCTTGGAGGGAAAATTACTTTAGTTGTGTTTTCTTTATAAAATGAAATTCCATTTTAGCCCCATACTCATTATCTCCCCAACCTCCAGGACAAAATAACCCAACCTCTTACAGCCATGTCACCAAGCTCTGGTGGAGGGGAACTATCGGGGTCAACGAATCAGGGATAAAAGAAATCAGGTTTTTGAAAGGTTTTTGGAGATGTGAGCTGTGGCTGACCAAATTCAACATTGCTGTTGCTCCGTGCTGGTACCTGGTTCAGTTTCTTCCTATATATCTATTGCCATGGAGACGCTGGCGAGATCACCACGAAACATATGGTATCAATGCCAGAGCCAGCAGGTTAGTACAAGAGAAAGATCTTTAGCAGCAAGTGAAGAATTGTGAAAATTCATCAAGGGCAAGCAAGCGAGTTAAGGATTTAATTAACATCAGTTAATTAATAAAAAAATATTTCTCAGTGTGACATCTCCTCTTTCAAACCAGTGTGAAAGGTTCACCAAGAGGATATTGTGTCGTGATGGGTCTTCATCACTGATGAAAGTCATTTAAAGATGTGTCCAAACCAAGCAACCCCCACGCCTTTGGGACATTTGGACCTATTTCTGAGCTCTCTGTGGCTTGGACTCGAGTGCTAATTTACATTGGATCGAGGTGGCTGAGAGTTAAAATCCCTTTCCTTTGCATCACAGGTAATTCTGCTGGTATATATTAGCACTGAGAGCCCCTACGTTGAACCCAGGCCCTGCAGGAAACCAACCCCGACACCATTACAGCCAAAAAACAGCCGACCAAGCGGAAGGTGACAGACTGAGGTCCTCTCTCAATGAAGCAGGTCCAGCACAAGCAGCGATTTCCCATCACTACCCTGCCAAAACATCTCAGCCTTCAGCTGGAAGAGGATTCCGAAAACTGAGTTCAGGATTTGTGGTTCACGACCTTATTTATGCAAACGCCTCTCCGCAGGCACCGGGTCCGAGATGCTCCGATTCATTGCACATAGGGNTCTCTCAATGAAGCAGGTCCAGCACAAGCAGCGATTTCCCATCACTACCCTGCCAAAACATCTCAGCCTTCAGCTGGAAGAGGATTCCGAAAACTGAGTTCAGGATTTGTGGTTCACGACCTTATTTATGCAAACGCCTCTCCGCAGGCACCGGGTCCGAGATGCTCCGATTCATTGCACATAGGTCCCCGAACAGCCAGGCACTGGCCATAACTTTGGGTTCTTCTGCACCCAAACCAGCTGCAACTCTCCACAGATTAACTCAGCTCTAGGAGAGCTCAACACTAACACGTGTCAAGTGGCACCTGAGCTGGCTTGGGTATCTCTACGCTGTGCTGCATTGGAAGAAGCCACCTGACAGCAAAGGTTTTCAGCGTGATGATTGTCTCGCCTATTCCTCCTGCACTGCCTCAAAGCAAAGATGCGCGGTTGGTGAAGAATAGCAAAGAGCTGCACATAGACGCTCGCTGACATAGCCACGGTCACCGTCACACACGCTTGAACAGAAGCTGCCACCCGCTATAACACACCCTCCTTTTTTGCTAAAGGACTTCTTAACAGGGCAAAGCATGAGCTAGTACCATTGGTGTCCTTAATGCCTCTTCATCCAAAATAACTCTATGCTAAGAGGGCAATCCAGCAGAAAGCATTAGCTCTCAGAGGATCCCGGCTTCCAAACAGCTCAGTTTACAAAAGTATTGAAGAGAAAAAGTAGTTCAACAACCCATTTACACAAAGCACAAGCACAAAGACCTGTAACAGAGACTGAAGCAGCTCACTTGTGGGACAAAATGCTTTAGATTTCCAACTGACTATCACCTTGAGCGCAGAGGCGTTATGAGCGAGTTGTTTGAGAACTGCAGTTGTGCTGAAAAGGTGAAGCTTTTGACCAAATAAAGCAACATGTTCCTAAGAGGACAGTTTTGATTACTTGAGAACTAGAGGAATTTTGGATGGGCTCAGGGGATGGGACTGCACCACCCACAACAGCAAAACAGGATCTCACATGCGGATCGTGGTTTACGCTCAAAGACCACTCCCTGAACGGGAGGATGTTGGTGGGGGCATCTCACCAAGCCAAAGCTGACGCTGCAGTTTTGCACGAAGGAGGAACAGGCCCCGCAGTCCCTGCTTCTCAGAGCAAAACAGACCATCTACAGCAGATTAAAGCCAAGCTCCAGCCATCCGGGGACATCTGCCCCTTTCTACGCCCCCAGACACAGTTGGTCCCATCTCCACTGCACGTTCTAGAAGAGACAGAGCATAACGAAGGGCACGGTGACAGGCAATGCACAGACAGACCCCAGGGAACGAGCCAGGGGAAGCCCACCCTTATTTTCTTTTTGCAAATGGTTTAGGGGCAAACATGAATCACACCGAAGGCAAAGAACGAGGCCAACTGGAGAGCACGATGTTGCTCATTCCATGCTGGATGATGACCTATCTACAGAAAAACATGGAGTGAGCAAGACATGGGCTTGGCCTTCCGCTAACTGCAATTCCCTGGGGTTATCAGGAGGAACTGCATCCTCAGGCCTGCACCGCTCCCAGTGCTAATTCACAGGGCAACGGGACGGGCATTCTGATGAAGAGCATCCCAGAGGACTGGCTCAATAGCAGGGAGATGGCTTGGATCTGAGAGTTAAAAGCCAGGCAGTGGCAGGGGACCCCGAGTGCTCTTGTCAGGAACGCAATCAAAGTCAGATGAGGCATCCCCCACATCATTTCTCTGACACTAATTCTGCTCTGCCTTGTCTCACCTAAGTCACTGCCAGTGGACAGAGTCCAAAGCGTCCAGCAGCACGTATTTTGGTATGAGTTTGTGTGTGTGTGAGCGTGTGAGCCAACATCAGCCAACCTTTGCTTCCCAACCACCCGCCCTTGACCAGGCAGGCCAGGCTCAGGGCCACCCTGCGGCTCTGCGGCAGCCCCAGACGCAGGCACATTCGTACAGCTGGCAACGCTCAAACCGGGCTTGTGAGCAGATCCGCCGTCGTCTGGGGGATCCCAGACCCAAACCAAGTGAACATACACAGAACTGAAGCACAGCCCTCAGTATCACACACACACACACACACACAGAGGCCGATCGGACTCGCTGCTGCTGGACAGGCAGGACCCCTTTGAAGCTGTTGGCAGGAATTCCTCCTCCTGGCCCATGTTCGTACCAAGAACTTCTCATCGCAGGATTGCTCATCTGCCAGGCTAAAGAGTGGCGACAGAGGGGCTGGAGGAGGCAAGGCAGAGCCAGGGGTATGGTGTCAGACACGAAAAAGCTCCGACGGGGTGCTCCAGTGCCTAGGTTTCGTTTACGAGGGATCAGAAGCGTTTTCTCCTTGTGTCGTCTTAAAAATAATATTGTGCGTTTCCTCGAGCTGAATGTCTCTGCTTTTCCTCCTTATGATTCTTGTGGAACCACTTCCATCAGTTTCTGGCAGAGGACTGTTGCGGAGACTATGGGGAAGAAAGCAAAATACAGGTCAGAGATCACATGCGGGGGCCCAACATATATCGTGCTCTCGGTTCACGATACTCTGCCTCTGCCATTTGCCTCCCCACCGTGGTTCTAAGCTAGACTAGTCCAAACCCAATTTAAGACTTGAAAGCAAACGAGCCATGGGCTACTCTCTACTTACGCCCAGAATTTAAATAGGTAACAGTGGGAGCTTTGCTCCTGCAGCAAGGACGCTGTGCCCTGAGGCTCCGCTACTTCCTGACACCAGTTTCTAATTGCGTGGCGATACGGTAACTACGTTCGGATGCCAGAACTGCAAGCAGCCAAAACCGAGTCTGGCACAATAGCAGGAATAGGCATAGAAAATACGAGCCGATGCTTCTACTTCCAATTTTGAAAAACTCGGCTGTGTGTGCACGCAGCTTCTTTAAAGGCTCCAGTACCCAGGACAAAACCACTCAGCGTACCGAACACGAGGCCGAGTCCGCTGCCTCGCCCAGAGCAGGCGAAGAGCAAAGGAAGCATTTCAGATGCAAGCAGGAAAGGTGCTAAAAAATGAAGTTAACTTTATTTTTCCACCCATTAGTTTTGGTGGCTGGTATCCACACTTGTGCTTTCTGCTGCTTCACGGTGCGTTTGGAGATCACAAGGTAGTCTTGCCAGGTAAAGCTAACACTAACTACACACAAAGTCAAACCCAGATCAGTTGGGGGTGATCAAATTATCTGCAATATATGAATATACACGTGTTTGAAGTTCATATGTTTCTAACTGGACATTTGCAGGACTATCATTCTGTGTTCCCAGAATATTTTCTATATTACCCTTACAAGCCTTTGGTGGCGGAAAACAATTAATATGGTAATTTGCCACCCAGGCACTGCAAAAATGGCTTTTCTAGGAACTGAGCCTGATGCTCAGAATAAAAAAAGTGAGTGTGAGAGAGAGAGAGATGGGGGGAAAGGAAAAAAACCCAAACAAGTGCTGAACACTGTCAAAAGCCTTTTTCTTCTTCATAAAAAGCATCCAGCTAAGGCTGGGCATTTCTACTCGTCTGCTTTTCTAGGTCAGCCCGTTGTGTGAGAGCTGGGAGGCAGATGGTAGAGTTTAGTTACTTGGACAACACGGACTGACTTTCTTGATTCAGTTGTTCAGACAGAGGTTACATGTGCCAAGCACAGCCTCTCCATCCCTTCAAATCACACCCTGGTGCAGTGTCAGCTCTTGCAAAACCCTATACAAAGATACCTTAAAAACAAACCTCATAAGAGGAAACATCCAGGGGATTTTCCCCTCCCTCTGCTCTGCTGGCACATTTTGATGCCAAGAAGAGCTTTGACTAGATCAGAAATGTTAGCTAAGTGATGGATCGGGACTAACTCCGAATTTTCAGCAGTCAAATTGAGGCCAACTGTGCTCAGACTGTTACGCTGTTACTTCTTTTCCCTTCCTACACCATTACAAAGGGATTCTTTGCTGACAGAAGTCTTGACCCTGTGCTTTTACAAGAGGCAGAAGAAAGCAGCAGTGCGCTCAGCGAATTGCACTCCACTGCGTAACAGCAACCTGTTTGCCAGGATTAAAAAAAAAACATGGTATTTGGCCCAAACTTTGCAATTATCGCAAGTCAGGGTGCGTTGGGTGCTTGGTAGATAAGGTAATCATCAGGTTAAAACTTGTTACCGTTAAAGAAGAACCGATCAGAGCCAAAACAACAGAAGCCTCCACTACACGAAGGAGAGGCAGCGCTACCAGCTGTAGCATGCTCACCGGGAAGCTGCTATTTCTGGAGCAAAAGCCAAGGCTGTGCCTTTGCTCTTCACCGGTAATACTTACAGATGCCTTGGAGGACCCACTTGGGCTTGTTTTGCCACCAGACCCCGAAGAAGTAAATAGGGATCCCACTGAAGATGATTGCAAAGCCGATGGCACATTCCTTTGGTGTCGTCCAGAAGGAAACGGCAATGAGAAACAAGCAGGCCAGGATGAAGAAGATGGGCAGGCAGATGTTCACCTAAACAAGGACCCGAAGAACAGGTTAGAAGTTCTACCAGGGGAACAGGGTAAACTTTCCAGTGAAGTTTGTCTAGATGTACAGCCCGGGGAGGGAAGGAGTTCATGTTCCACCACGGACCCCTATGTGGATGGTGCTCCTGTCTGTCCCACTGCTCTGAACAAGGGGACCACGACCTTGAACTGCCATGGGGAAGGTATTGATTTAGGCAGTGCTCTTCATCTATCCTGGAGAAAACAGACGTAGGCTAACACCTAACGTACATTTAAAGCACATGGCACAACAAAGCACGGAGATGTGGCTTGCCAAGAGCCGTTTTTTGACCCCCAATTCCATACTTGAATGATTCCTTATAAAAAGCACCTGTACAACAGCATCAAACTCAGCAGCAACTACAACATGAGCCATCACATCTCCACGGCGGTTTCTCAGGGGACTTGGCTACACTCTGAGCAGGGCACCCGCTTGGAGTGGCCAAGCTTTCAGAAGAAACACCAAAAAACCAAAGGAGACACCCTGTAAAGAGCTCTTTTGGGAAGGCACTGGTACATGTCTGTGAGCTTCTTTCTCTCTGGCAGAGACCTGACTGTGCTGTGGGATGAGAGAGAAACATGCCTTTAAGGAAGGCAGACGTGCTTGTGGCTGACATGATCTTGGCCTCCTCCCAGATGGGACATGGTACTGCCAAGCTGGCCAAGGACAAAGAGAACAAAGTTCTCATCTCTGCAGGCGTGGGTTTGTCTGCTTTATTAAAAAACTATTTTAAGTGAATTCCATGATGGCATGGAGTGTTTCTCTGAGAGCCACAGCCTATGATTTGTCCTGGGGAATAAATTAGCCATTGAGAGCTTGCCACTGGGCTACCCCACCAGAACACCCTGTATCTGACACCCAGAGCCTCCTTCAGTCTGATGTCCGCAGGGCCACGGCAGCTCTTTGTCCTCCTGCACCGATTCACATTTGGCAGATTTCTGTGCAGCGGGGACACCTGCGTTAGCTACAGCACA